>VDFB02202646.1:0-12030 GCA_007258455.2 Sequoia sempervirens | reverse complement strand
TATCCCATTTGACCTTCTTGAACATCTAAAACACAATTTCCTACCCGCTTGAGCCCGTAGGTGAAAAATGGGCAACATTTCTGGCGACCTTTGTTGGATGTTTGCCTGCTGAACATGGAAACTAGTAGCCTAGCCTATCCATTGGGCACGGAGTCATTGGGACAACTCAGAAATAGATCAAGAGCAGCTTTGTACATGGCTATAACTCACTTGAGATTCATAGAACACTCAAAAAATTATTGAAAATAGGGAAAAACTGAAATAAAACTATTTATTTGTGTTGGAACAACACTTAGGGAATTGAAATAGCAACAAAACCTACCCTATACTAACCAAAAGAAATTGGTCAAAACCCATTGACAAGTTGGGTAAAAATAACTGCCCTTTCACTCAATATGCTGATCGCATGTTTAAGGATAGTGAAAGTAAAAGTAAAAAAAAAAATTTACCAAGATGATGCACTACCTCTTGAAAGAGGTGAAAGAGTTCACTTACCTCACTAGATAGACCATACGTATTGTCAACCAAAGGAGGACAAGTGAGCTAAACATAATCTTGTTTGGCTATCAGCATCTTGGATATCTTCTTTTGTTGTACCTTCATATATGGGTGCCTCATTGGACTCCATCTGGGCTAAGTACCTGATTGGACAGCCTCTGGTAAGGGAAAAGCTTAAACTTTCCTTGCTGATCTCTTGCTCGTGGGTGGCCTCTTCATCACCTTGTTGGCTAGAAAGGTATAACCCTTGTGGCTGACTTGATGGAAGAGTAGTAGCCTCTCAATATGCTCATGCTTTCCCAACTAGACACCCATTTCTTCAACGGAGAACAAAGAGATAGCTTCCTCCATCACATCTTCAATCAATGCATTAGCCTCAGGCTCTTTTATGCACCGTATCGGAAGCTGCTTATAATCCTCATTACTATTCAAAGAAAGATGCTCCAAATCAGGCTTGTCCTCTTCTATGGAGGTAGGCAAGTGTTCAAATAGTAAAGGGTTCTCCTGAGATGAACTCTCGGTTGATAAATTAGCTTCAAGCTCAGCTTTATAGTAGAAAGGGAGCTCATGAGACCTTATAAGACATCGTGCAACAAGCTCATGAGAAACTTTTTGTTCAGACTTGTGAATCTACTGTTGAATTTCTGCATGAGTGCCAAACTCCTCTAGCAAATCTGACCTTTTGTCCTCCAATTTTGAACAAAAGTGTTCAATTATATCAGTGTACACTTCTTCATATAGCTAAGCATCAACTTTCTCAAGCATAACATGCTCAAAAGTATCAAATCCAGTTGTACATTGCTCCTCTTCAACCTCATGTTGCTGACTTATAACCAGATCTATGCTTTCCTCATCATACTCAATGAAACATGGAAGCTCAACAAATGAAGCTATGGACTCATGACCCACATCACCCTTTTTAGTCTCTTTATGTTGTTGTCTTGACTCTTGAACCTGCAGCTGATTGATGTCTTCTTGCTGCTCTGAGATAGAATTTAGAGTGGGAAAAATCACACCTTCTTCATTCCAGACTGTACATTGCTCTTCTTGATCGGCCTTTTCCACCATTTCACCTTGTTGTCCTGTTGGAACATTTTCACCATCTTGTAGAATAGTGGGAGGATCATCAGCTAAAACATTGCCAAAAACATTTTGAGAATTCTTCTCCTGTTCAACCTTTTGTAGTTGTAGTCTGTAGTCCTCCATGGCTAAATGTAGCCAGTTCACACTTCCATTCTCCATCATGTTGATTGTGTTGTGCGGACCAAAAGTCTGCTCTTCATCTATAGCCTCTTTTGCCTCCATTATCACATTTGATTTGTCGTTCCCAAGCTCTTGTTCAAACATAACAGAAGCTAAAAGATTTGTTTCTTCCTCTACAAGCATCTCTTCTTTAGGTTCCTCTAGAACATAAGGGGTTGGTTGAGCCTCCCTAATGGGTTCTTCACAAGGATGCCATTGTTCAATAAAGGGCTCTTGAATAGAAGGAGAGCTCCTAAAACTTGGGAAAGTAAATTTCCTAGGTTTCTCCACAGGTTGAGCTTGCTTAAGGATAGGTTCCTGAGTTGAAGCAAGATTTCTAAAACTTGGGGACTCAAATTTAGCAGGCTGAAGAGGTTCAGCTTGCTTGAAGCTTGGAAAGTTGGGCTTGGGAACTCCTTTATTGACAGGAATGTTCAATATTATAGGAAGGGCTAGGCTACGACTGGAAGTTTCATCCTTAATTGGCATTGATAATCAAAATAAGCTTGACTACTTTGCACCTAAGCAGACAGAGACTTGATCTGCTCCTCTTTAGCAGCTATCTCTCTTTCCAGGCTTTCCTCAAACTGCCTTCTTTTTGTCACCCGCTCTTGATCATAAATAAAGGATTGATCAGCCAACTCTTGCTGTTGTGAGATGATCATTTTCTGCCTCCTGATGTCAACCAACATCTGATACATATGTGAGAACACCTTACTAGCATCACTAACCTTCATATGTTCAAGTTTTTGGCTTAAAGCCCACAACACATGGTCAAGATTTTGAATTAGATCCAATACATTCTGGTAAGGGTGCTCTTGAAGCTGAGTATGCAGATAATCATGTTGGTTGGCATCAAAGACCTCTTCATGGGGTTGATTTTGATCATAGGTTGGTTGATATTGAGACTGAGCAGGGATGGGAGGGTGGAAAATATGATGAGGCTATTGGTAGTCTGCTATTACAGGGACATTTGGTACAAGACCAGCAAGTTGCTCTATGTGAGATGGCTGGTAAGAGGGCACCCATGCATGGTTTTCATGAAATGGTGGGTAATATGGCATATTTCCATAAAATGCAGACATATTTGTTCATTCAAGAGACTGGGAATTCCCTGGAGTTTCTGGTAAAGCAAGAAACCAAGTTTGACTTTTTCATAATAGCATTTTGTCTGCTTGAAACCATTTGATATCTTTCCGGAGTCGCAAGGTGTGTTGAAAATTTTCCTCCAAAAGGTTGAAACTGCAGCTATACACACCAAACAGTAGTGATCAAATGCATAAACATGAACTGAGAAGCAGTTCACGAGTCCCACCGGGCATGCCAGAAATTGTTATCACCTAGAAATGCACCCTATGCACAGTGATGGAAACTGAGCTTTCTAGTGAAACATGGGATCATTTCAAGGTTGTGGGTCACCTGAAGTTGAAATGAACCTCCGGAGAAGGTCGACTTCCTTTGTGCTATCACCTAAACTACTAGTCTTTGTGAGGTAAAGGGAGAAAGAATACATAAATTAGAAATTACTCCTATGGTGATACACCAAATTTGTTCAGGAGACATATAACATAGCTTAGACACACAATTTTAGTCAATGACAAAAGTATTGTCTTACACAAGTCAATCATATATGTTTTTTGCATAAACATTTCATGAAAAGGTTCATATGGCTACACCCCTAAAAGGAAGAAACAACTTCACAACTAGAGAATACTGCATTATAACACATCTCACAACCTGCAAAAATACATATTGCTCTACAGAAAGGTGTTGAAATAAGACATAACCACAAGGAATCATACAGTTTCACAAGTAGTTTCATCAATTATATGAATGCACATGATTTAATAGAGAGATTGAAAAGGTAAAGTACTTATACTCATTGATTTCAATGGTGAACACTGATATACATGTCTGTCATGAGCTACAAAACATAGCCTCTCTTCTACAAAGAACTCTATAAGTTATAGAAGCAGAAAAGTACCAAGTCCGAACTCTCTACAAAAAGGCAAAAAATGCCCTATATACAAAAGAGTGTCGGCCCCTTAGGGCTTACAAAATATCTGTCCTCAAAAAGATCTATCCTTAGATCTTTTAATGGGATAATGTTGTTGTGTTTGATTGCATCCCCGCTGTCCATGAATGGTCTTCTTTAGATCTTTTGCAACCACCACATTTCATTACTTATGCTCCTTGTGTCCACCTTTGGAATCTCGGGCGAAGATGTTTTGAATGCTCCCAGCTCATAATAGATACACATTGCTTTTCCTTCTGTTAATCTTCTTCTCCCTAGTCAGACCACCATGGCTCACCCTTAGCTCACTCTGATTGATCGATCATATGACACACGAGATCGCCAGACAGTCAAGGGTCACCTAGACTGAATCACGTGTCAGTGAGACACTTATCGTGTCTCCCCGATGCGATTAGGCTCTTCATATGTTATTGGCATAGCATGCCTCTATCAGTGAGACCTTATGTCGAGCAGAAAAAGTCATATCAACACCCTTGGAACCATCGGTAAGACTATCACTTTTGGGAAGACTTCATGGTGAGCCATTAGGAGTCATACAGATATCTCTTTCATCATTGAGACCTTGACCCTTCGGCAAGACCTTTTATTATCGAAGCACTTCACATTCCTCGGGCCTCCCCGACCTCGCTCACATTCCATTCGATGAGACTCCCCATTGGTCGCTGAGACCATAATCGACCGTGAAAGCCCTTTTCCAAAGGCGGAGTAAACTCCTTCTATGGACATTAATTGGTCACCAGACCTCATGGAAATGGCTTCAACTCTTGGTGAGCCTCCATTTGTTGTCTGGAGACACCGGGCTCTATCACCTAAACTCTCTTGTTGAGCTCCTTTATCTTTCTAAGCAGAAAATGAGTTTACTTTCTTCAATCGTATACAAGCTTCATTCATCGGTGACCTTAAACTACTTTCTTTCGTGGGTCCTCTCTATCGGTGAGACACCATGCTTATTGGCCAGACCTCCTGCCGAAGGAAAAATTATCGCCAAACTGAAACTTTAGTGGGGCCTTCTACTTTTGAGCAGACCTATGGTGATATCTCTTCTATGTCGCTGAGACTCTAGCACATCGGCCAGACTTTATGCCGAAGGCATAACCTTTTGCCGATCTTTTCATTTCGGGGAGACCTCTCAAGTCGGAAGACCCTTTGCCGAGCAAGCTTGTTGTCACCAAGACCGCTTCACTTCATCGAGACCACTGCTCACTACATCATGGTGACTTCACTTTGCTTGGTCGAGCTCACTTTGCCTTGGAGACTCTTCTATGATCAACAGACTCCATGCCAACCTAAACCCTTTTGGCAAGACTCTTTGGTCATTGGGACTCGTTTAACACAAACTGATCTCCCTCGATGTTGGCCTGCGAATAACTATCTGGCAGGATAAATCCATCGATCAAGAAGACTCACGGGTGACAAAACCTCATGGGGAAAGCATTCCGCTTCAGCAAGACCCCAGGAAGGTCTTGCCGACTTCCTTCTATGGTGATTTTTGTGCCAAAATGATTGAGGCAGACTCTTTGAATGATCTCCTTATGAAATTTCATCAGATGCATGATCTAACCCCTGACGCAAATATCCCATTTGACCTTCTTGAACATCTGAAACACAATTTTCTGCCTGCTTGAGCCCGTAGGTGAAAAATGGGCAACAATTATCCACATAATCCTTTGTGATGATGTGATTAATATCATGAAATATAATTCGTATATCCCTTTGATAAGTATCCCATGCATTCTTAATGCCAAAGGGAATCACCAAATATTAAAAAATTTCCCATGGAGTAATGAATTTTGTTTTATGTTGGTCCTTTGTGTACATGCAAATCTTATTATATCATGACAAACCATCCATAATGAACATTACATGTGGTAAGTCATGAGATATACAATATTGATATTAGGCAATAGGAAGCCATCCTTCATACTTTTTTGAGATCTATGAAGTTGTTTCAAATACAAGTGCAACCAATTACCTTGTAAATTGATACAGTGTTAGAAACCCATTCTAGATAGTCAATTAGTTGGATGAAGACTACCTCAAGAAGGTTGTGTAGCTTTTTTTTACCAAGAGGAAAATTTGGGGGTACATATTCTTTATCTTTTTCTTGATAGGCTTTGCATGAGGATGCACGACCAAGAGGTGAACAAGAAAAGATGGGTCCAATCCATGAATATTAGCATAGGACCATGAAAAATTAGTGTATAATTTTTGTAAGATGGTTTCAAGAGATATTTTTATTTTCAACAAATGAGAGGGTAGCAGCCATAAATGTAATTTTTAGTTTTGCATATGTACCTAAATTAATTTCATGGCTCTAGACTCATCAAGATTGTAGATATTTCTGGCCTTTGTAGATATACAAGGGGAAGATTAATTACTTCATCCTTCAAGATCTCAAGAAGGTTTTTATAGAAATATATGTCCTTTATTTTGACTTTTTTAAAATATAATAAAGAGGTGTTCACTAGGTGATATTTTATTTTTTGTTCTTCAATTAAGGAACTCATCTTCCTTGAAGTACACATAAATTTTTAATTTATAGAAAAAACATGACTTAGGATCACCAATAGGTATGGTATTATGAATTCCTATAAACTCAATGAAGGCATCATCATTTTGGAACATGTCAAGGTTTGTAGAGCCTTGTTGGTCCCAATCTATGAGATCATAATAGTGGAGTGGAGGGTCAATTGTGAGGATAACATGTTTGTTGAAAAGTGGGTAGATATCCAAATCATCAAATAAAGCTATAATGATTATATTTATGGTATTATCCACAAAATTTGAGGTTATCTCATCATGTTTAGAGGTATTAATTATTCTACAAAGTGTGCTTGTGGAGGTATATATCCAATTTCTCTTCTATAGAATTTGGTTGGAGGATAAATGGTTTGTACAATACCGTGTTCATTGATGCCTTATATTTTCCTTGATAGTTCATGTTTTGACTCATATGGAGGAGAATAGGGAATTTTTCTTGTAATTACTTAAAAATATTATCCTTTGTAGCTAATTATTCTTTTTACAACCATTTTTAAATATCTTCTTTAGTTTTTTAATCTTCTAATGTGTCTAGTGACCAAAATATAATGGATCCATACTCTTAAATATTTGGTGCATCCTAAAATGTTTTTTAGGATGGTTAGCCATACAAATAGGAAGAAAGAGGAATTTTTCCAATATGAAAGGCATCATGCAACTCATATTCTTCACAACATTTACTAGTGATGTTAAACTCATAGATTATGGGATCAAGAATATTGGATGAGGTGGATAAGGATGATAAAGTATTTGGGTTGATATAAGATGAAGCCTTAGTTATATTTGACATTGAAACATTAGTACTTAGAGAATGATGATACTACTAATAGGAGGCTTCCTAACATTGAAAGTATTCAAAAGGATTTGAATCAAAATAAATGGTGACTTTGATTTCATTGTGAAGGAATTTAACACATTGGTGGTAGGTGGATGGGATGTCTTTCATGGAATGTATCTATGGGCATCTATGAAGGAGATCATATGGAGGTCAAGATCAACAACATGACATGTATTGTATTACATACAAGGTTGGGCCCACTTGTATAGGAAGACATATAGTGCCCTTAAAATATCACTTCGCATTATCATATTATTTGATGGTGATGAATTGAAGCTTCAAATTTATAGTATAATATCCCAACTATTTAGTGAACTTTAATGTACATAGATTTAAGGTACATCCACTATCAAGTAGGAATTACTTTACCTTGAGTTTTGTTGTAAGGACATCAATTTGTAATGTTTTATTATAGGATGGGTTGATGGGAGGAATTTTATTTTGGCTAAAGGAAAGTTGATAAGTAGCCAAGAGGTGGTCTACAAATGCTTGAAATTTCTTAGGTTCAATTTCATTAGAAACATGTGATTCTTGTAAAGATCAATTCAATATATCTGACTAGATTGGGGATGATTTAAGAAGCTTGATGATGGATATTTGTATTGGAGTATTCCCAAGATGTTCTAAGATGTTATGTTGGGGTCTTTAAGAGGATGAAGTGGATGGTCCTAGGAGAATAACCCTACCATATCTAGTGGTGACAACACAATAGGGTTTTAATATTTTATGTTTATAGTTGCAACTTATGAGGATTATAGGTGATGCATCCCACTATGTTATCATAGTTATGGGGCTCTCATTATATTGGACATTATTAGTGAAATTATTTTGATAATTATTTTGGTTGGGATTGGTGGATGAGGATGGATTTCCTTAGGAATGTTTTAGGAGTGGATTTTTATATATCCCTAGTTGATAATTTGGTGAGGAGGATGAATCTTCCTATATCTCTATGTTTGTATGATCAATTATCTATCTTGAATGTAATTTTTTAGGTTCATGCATTTGTTCATTGCATTTCCTTTAATCCTATGCTAATCACAATTTAGGTTTTATTTATACCAATATGGTGTAGGTTTGGAATGATTGAAGGGTTGTTTCATAGGAAATGTGACCATATTTTCTTGTATGAGTTTCCTTAACAAAATGTCCATTTTTTCCACAAGAGTGATAAATTTCCTTTTGGGATTATTTTTGAGATTTTTTTTAGGTTATCCCTAATGGACTAAAATTGTGTTAGTATCATAGGACGTGGTTGTACCTTAATTTATATTTGGTGTACATGTTTATTGCACATGTTTAGCAACTGTAACACCGTCACTAACAATGTTCTTGTTTTTAGCCCAAAATTGTGGCATGTCCTTGGATTCTTTATTATTATTTTCATTATAGATATTTACTAATCCTTTGGATATAAGATCATTTTAAATGGTTACCCCTTTTTCTATTATCTCATAAAATTTGGAGGCATAATGTATGTACAACTAAAATTGCATCTCTTGATTTAAGTTCTAAATGAAGATGTCAATGAGTTTTTGTGGTCATAGAAAAAGGGAGGTGATTAGTGAGTCCTCTCTACTTAGCCAAATATGTTGCAAATCTCTCACCATTATGTTTCTTGGAATTAAAAATATCAAGAATGGTGACCTTATGTTAAATGTTATAGGATAAATGAGAATTTTTTTATATAGGTATTCAAAGGTTGAGACAAAACCTTAAGCAAGTGTCATGAACCATTCCAAGGCTTATGTTCCTAAGCTATGGGGAAACAAACATACCAAATATTAATAATTATATGTAAATTATTGGCATTTCATCAAGAATTATTTTTCACGGTGCCATCATGGTACTAGGGATCATTGTAATAACCACCCCTAATTTTTTTTATTTTTTAAAACTCATTAGCATCAAAACATAAAGCAATGATAATCAACTTGATCAACTTCCTTCCACTTTTTTATCACCCAATTCCCAATGTGGGAAAGGTGATAGAATACGGTGGCAAGGATTATATTAAATTGCTTCTGAAAGTAAACCTCTTGTTCAATGGGGTGAGTAGAGCACATTGACTTATGTAATGGCTAGGGTAATGCAATAATAAAAGTAAATCAGCTCTACCACTTTTCAGCAGTGAGAGAAATCCCAAGGACAACTTATTCAATGGGTTGAGTACAAGTGAACCACTTATTTAGTGGGTTAAGTACAAATGAACCACTTGTTCAATGAGGTCAACAATGAAATCCACTAATGTAGTGGGGTAAGTAGCATCAAAAACAACATGAGCAACTCACTGGTGGTACTACCACACAGTGTTACAATACTAGCCTATATCAATTCTCCAATTCTAAGATATACATCTTTGTTACAATAATTTATGAAATGAACCAATTGGAAACCCCCCAAAGTGTGGTTAATTGACAAAACAAGTCACCCAGCTTGACATAATGATATTATATCTCTTAAATTTTGAAATAGGATGTTGGTAATGAACTCTTCCTCACTAGAAATGACTGTTATAAGTTTGTTGCTATTGAAATCAGAAGTTGGTCTAAACAAGGATGGATAGAAGATTATTTTATTTAGTTTTTTGAAACACTCTCCAATGCACTGTATCACCTAGAGTCTCTTCACTAGCCCTAGAAACCTCCTAGGAAGTGAATAGTAGTCAATAACAGATGTTAAATGATCAGATACAACCAACTTATCCTTACTTGTAGTGGTACGACTTGCTTGGGGGGCGACTTGAAACTAAAAAATTCAAAAACACCCTTTTAACACCTACAATTCCTCCAACCTAGTCACCTATCACAGAGAAACTAGTTTTCATATCTCAATTTCATTGGTTGCATTAATTTAATGTTAAGTTAACTGAAATAATTAAGAAAAAAAGGAAATTATCATTTAATGTTTATGGATTTGATAAATGTGATGATATATTTGGATTTGAATATCTTGTAATTTTATGATTTAAGAGAATTATTCCATAATATTATTGGTTGAAGGTTATTGATAAGTGGAAAAGTGTAAGAATGTGTGTGCAAGAGCAGGTCGAAGGACGAGAACTTGATTAAGGTAGGAATGCTTAGCTGGATGACAATGGTAAGCAAGGATGGAATTTGGAATCTTACACACACCAAAATAGATTATGACATATACATTGTTTACAATTGATAGATAACATTTATATTGCATGAAATTAAAATTTGGTGAATAAGTAGTCTTGTGAAAGAAACAAATTCAATGCATCCTTGACTTACTCTATTTATCTCAAATTTTGATGACAAATGATATCAAAAATGCAAATTCTATCATGTATAAAAGTCATATGGAAATGAATTTGTTATTTGTTCAATTTGACAAATTTGAAAAAAATAGATCTTTGAATAGAAAATGGAAAATATATGATAAGAAATGCTTGTGAATTCTTGTATATGAATAAATATGACCATAAACCCATACACATAGATACATATATATGTGGGTGAAAGCCATATATATATAAGTACATATATTTCTACATAAAAAATGTATTACATGGGAAATAATGAGGAATTCATAAACCCCCACCCCAATAATGAAAGGAATAAGGTCCGACCCCTCTATGTTGGGAAGTAATAGTCAGTGCTATAAAATAGGAGTGGGCAGCCAAATAATGGGGAAAATGGAGACAAAGAATTAAGACCACTATCTCTGAAATTAGCAAGGGGGAATTATGGTTAGAAAGGGGATCAAAGAAACTAGCAAAAGAAGGAAAAATCAAGGAAAAGTGGGATAGAAGGAGAGGAAAACAAGGGTTGAGTAGTTGTTGTCATTATTAGAGAAGGAAAAATCATTCAATAAAATGCACCAACTGAGGTATTCTGAATCCAGTTTTGAATTGTTTCCTCTTGAATCGAATGAGTTGCATTATATGTGAAATGATGGAAATAAACCTATGCTTTTATATGTTGAGTCATGAAAATTTTTGTTTTCTTTTGGTTATCATGTTTTCCTTGTAGGTCAACCCATGTCAATTTGTTCATTGGGGCTGAGCTTCCATGAAAACTTATTTCTTTGATATACCCTGCACAGGGAATTCGGGTTACTCACCCATGATGGGGATTTCCACTCGTATTTCATTCATTCTTTCATGGTCATGGCCATACGACCCGACCAAAGTAGTTATATTTCATTGATTTCAGCTATCTATTACCAGCGTTCTATGAGTGACAAGTCAAGTGATGTTTATCGCTTGATATCTCATCTTTGATGAGATACATGTAACATGTTGTACCCACATTTAATGTTGTGATAAAGGTGGTGAATCATACCCTACTGAATGGAAGGGTTGAGTGTCATTTATATTGTTCCTTTTATCTTATGTTTATGCTCAAATGCATGAAAGTTATAATAATAGTACATTGTGTTTCCAATGCTAGGCCATTATCAGGCTACAAATATTGAAATCATTTGATTATACATGCACGTGTATATATATGTATGTATATATATATATATGTATGTATATATATATGTATGTATATATATACACACATATACATATATATATATATGTGTATATATATACACATATATATATATGTATATGTATATGTGTATATATATATGCCTAGAAAAATGGCCCCTGTCATTTTTATGGCCTTTTAGGTCTTGTTTCATGGTGTTTGATCTATTTTTCTTTGATTTTATGTTGCAACATGGCTTGAACATGCATATTTAGGTAAGTACTAAAATTTCAAAATAATGACATCTAAAGGTGTTGTGAAGTTGTAAGACATTTCTACATTCTTCTAGACTAGATATTCATTACACCACCTAAAATCACCTTTTTACACATCATCAAGTCCTATTTTGAAGTGTTTTAAAGTCTTGTAAC
>VDFB02202642.1:0-10957 GCA_007258455.2 Sequoia sempervirens | reverse complement strand
TATACATCACATTCGTAGGAACCCTTGAAAATGTTTCATCCTTATTGACCTCCATCACCTTGAAAGGAAACTTCTTGTACTTTAGCTTTGGTTTTCTGCAACATCTACCAACTATGGGGTTGCCATTGATATTTCTTTTGAAATCTTCAAACACCGTCGCTAGGGTTTAACACAAAAACACAAGATAGTTGAAAATATTTTCACTCTTATTTTCTTCTAAACACAAAAGCTTTTGATTACAAATGAGAATAAATTATGAAAATGAAGCATAAAAATACTTTCAAATGCCCTAACATTTTTCCATTAATGCATTCATATTGGTTAAGTAAATTTTTTCCAGGATACTCTATGTCATCACAGGGATACAAATATATTCAAAAAACCTCGACATATCATTCTTTTACTTTGAAATATTGATCAACAGGTACAATATTTCTCAACAAACCCGCACTTCAAAGGAATTGACCCAAACCAACTTTCAAGCTGAAATATTTAGCATTTTATCCTTTCTAGGGGGCTAAAATGATTGCAAATAATATCCCCCCTGAGATAATGCTCTATCTCAGTTTGTCATAGGATATTGTGCAGAATACACAAGCATGCTATGATCCTTCTTCACATTCTCCCAACCTTTCTTCTCTTTCCAAAATTTTTCATTTTCCTTCTTTTTCTTAATCAGGGTTTCTTCCTTCTTCCTATTCTGAATAGGTGGTTTCACAAAATCACTCCTACAAAAATTGTCTTTATGCCCAAACTTATTGCATTTGTAGAAAATAGTGTTATATTCCAAAACAAAGTTATTTTTCCTAGCTTTAGTTTTGCACTCTACAACCTTATGACAAAAATTATTGCATAGTTAGCAATATCCATGAAAAGAGTGAGACATCATAGCACCATATCTTGGAGGCACAAATGGTTTTCTACTCATGTAGTCATTTCTTCTTGCCCTAGATCTACAATTAACAACTTTATTCCAAAATTTATTGCAAGAATAAAAATAACCATGAAAGGATTGAGTGAACCTGGTAGGGGCATGCTAACTAGCAGGTGGAGGACCTTTGGATCTCCTTTTCCTTAATACTAGGATATATCCACCTTCTTCCTTCTTGCTATTATTTATCTTCTTAGCTTGATCTTATTTTTCACTTCCAGAGGCTATCTTCTTAGGTTCTTCAGTGTAGGCTTTTTCCTCCTTCATTTCAGATTTTCCTTTTGCTTTAAAAGTCTCATATAGGTCTATAGAGGCACTAGTTGTTGGACTTTTACCTTCCTCAAAACCAAGACCATATTTTTATTTTGATGGTTTTTGAAAGCTAATTATCTCATCAAGAATGTCAAAACCTCCCTTTAGCTTTAGACCCTTGTTAATTTATTCCTTTGCTTTATCCAATTATTTCCTCAGGGATACAATCTCTTATTTAACCTTGGAGCATTGGACATATTTTTCATTGATCTTGGAATTTAGGCAATCTGCAATTCTTTTACCTTCTTCAACTTGAACTTTCAACTTGATTTTTTTTCTTCTAATTTTTAAAGTTTGAACTAGAGTTCTTCAGTTTTTCTCTTTCTTCATGTAGATCATTAAGAGTAGAAATGAGTTCTCCTTCATAATCTACTGACCAGTCTTCTTTATTAAAATTAAATACATCCTCCTCCTTATGGAGTATGTCCTCTTCTTCCTAAGAGCACTTCTTCTTGCGCACTGCTTCCTTCCCCATGTGTTCCAAAGACATGATCTACCTTATTTGTTAGGTTCTATCAAAAAACCCTAGCTTTGATACCAATTATTGGGAACAAAAAATACTGAGAGGGGGTGAATCAATATACTTCAATTTCAATTGCAATCCTTAACTATTGAAGCTAATTTATACCATTAAAGCATTCATCCACTTAATCAAAACAAGAAAGAAGATAAGCATCCACACAAGAACATATTTGACACTAGATATATGTGGAAAACCCCACAAGGGAAAAATCACTATGAGAAAATTTGTTGGATCTATTATCCAAATCTAGCTTCACAAATGAACAATAGGCAGAACTTTGATTTAGGGCTACAACCGAAGGAAGCTACAACTCCCTTATTATAATTTTAGGGTTACACCCAAGAAAGCTACAACTTCCTAATTAAAATAACTAGAATATGACTAGCTTTATGGCTTCACTCCTTTGATAATCATCAATTCTACACATTAGGTCTATGGCAGACCTTACCATAATCTCCCCATATACTTACACATCCTCAAATCACTTCTTACTTCTCTTCTCATCTTTGATCTTCTATATAAATCATCCACACACTTTGTAAATACAAATTAAGTTGGTCATAAACAACAAAATATGTAACATGTAGCATGTCAACCTTCACATCAATTTTTGGTACACATGAGTGATAAAACATTATTTATGTTTCTTCCAAAATGAGTCAGCATGACCCATACAACATCTCCGATCACTCCTTAAAATATTCTAACATTTCTTGAACTAGTGGTGCACACTATCAACATACCTTAGTTGGCCTCAACAAAAAACATAACTTCATAAAATGACTTGAAACACCTATGTGGTACTGGAAACAAGAAATATCTTCATGTGCTTCATACCTTAGACACTATGAGACATGTTGAGTGTCCACACAAACTCATAAAATTGAACTTCATAACCTTATACTAGCACAAGTATTCAAACACTTGTTTTGATGGAGATTAAGCATCTGAAACCAACTGTATAAATTTGACAGTTCAAAAACCAAACTTGTGGAGCACCAAATCACTTTAAACTTCAATATAACATAATTTAGACATCACCGAGTATGTATTCAAAATATCTTGACCATAACTTCACGTGTAGTGGAATGCAAATCATTCTAACAAGTCTTCTAAACCACTTTGGACTACCCTAACACAATTTGGTACTCTGCCACTTCTAACTTTCTCTACTGAAGGATTATTGACATAAAAATTTGGATATAAAACCTTCAAATATCCATGAACTTAACTTCTAAACCACAATACTATATCTTTCTCTACGAAAGGATGTAGACCAAAATATTGTCTCTACCTTAGAGTAAAATTTTGCAACTTGTCACTGAGTGTGGTACACATGAAACTAACAAAATATCATTGTAGGCATCTTGAAAACACATCAGGACATGTGTATCCACATCCACATCATACATAGACATCAAACTAACTCTTAGTCTTATAGATCACTACAATATTTACCTACAAACTAATAATCTTTGAAGCATATATACAATCTTAAGCATACTTTTTACATCAATGACATTCACGCTTATCAAACTGCAACACCATTTATATCAAATAGGTTTTCGTCCTTCAAGAAAGAGTACCAGATCCCATGTATTTTTTTTATTTAATGAAACCATCCATTCATCTATGGATTTCATCCATGAATCTACATCATTCATACTCATAGCTTCTCTAATAGTCCTAGGTTCATTGATGTTAATAATCAAAGAAAAATTCAACTAGAATCCAACAAAGAATAACCAAACCTTTCAAGTGAATATCCAAACCTATTAGATTTCTTCATATCTCTTATAGACATCTTGAATCATTGAGGTTGAGGTTATTCTTCTTTATATTTCTTTCAGAGCTTCTCAAACTCTCTTCATCATTAGGTCTAACAAGGGTACGTAATTCTTATTTTATCAAAGTAGGTAGAATTTGAACTACCTGCTTTTGTTTCTCCTCTTTCTTTGGCTAGAACTCAACAATAGAAGGTTCAATCTCTCAAAAAATTACAAGTCTACTATAGAGAACCTTCTAGGCCACTGGATCTCCAATCTTGTACCCCTTCAAATTGAAACCATAACTGATGAAGATAAATTTTACCACCTTGTTCTCCAATTTATATCTCTTCTCAATTGGAACATGAGTGTAAGATTCACAACCAAATACTTCGATATGTCTCATCGAAAGATTTTACCAAAATACATCTCCATGGGAGTCTTATCAACAAGAGCCAATGTAGGATATTTTTGATCAGATAACATGCAATGGCTAACGCTTCAACTAAAAACTTCTTCTCAAGGCCACCATCATTCAACATACTCCTAGCCCTCTCCATCAATTTTTTGTTCATCTCCAAAAATCCATTTTTTTGTGGGGTATATGGAGTTTTCTTATTTCTCTCAATGTTGTGCTCTTAATAAAACTTGTCGAATTCTTTCGAACAAAACTCACTGCCATTGCTAGTCCTCAAACACTTAATCTTTCTACTAGCTTGATTTTCAACCAAGACCTAAAACTCCTAAAAATGACTAAAGACTTTATATTTACTTTTGAGGAAATAATAAAATGTCCTTCTATTGTTATCATCCATGAATGAAACAAAATATACAAATTTTGATAATGAAGGTATATTTACAAGATTAAACACATCTGCATAAACATAGTCCAACAAGCTAGAAGACTTATGAGAACTAGAGTAAAATGAAACATGGTGTTGCTTTCCATATACACAATGTTTGAATAATTCAAACTCGAGATTACAATCATCAAGGTATTCAACAAGACTCTTAGATTTAAGGGCTAAATAAAACCCTTCTCACTAACGTGACCAATTTGTTGATGCCATATCATTATTTTCTTTGTAGGAAGCTTCATTTCTAAGGAATGAGAACCCTTAGGTATCCAAAATGTATGATCATCAAATGTAGCTATGACAAATTTATCCTTTGATTGATTTGATGGTGAGGATGAAGAATCCAAATGTCTCTTCTTTGGTGTGTTAGAAGAGTTATTGTACTATATAATACATGGACCAAACATGAACAAGGTATTGATTTGAACACCCTTAGCCAACAACATATCTCCTCTCATCATTTTGCACCCTCCATTCAAGAAAACAACTTGCACACCTGAATCATTCAATTAATCATAGAGAGTAGGTTTTGTGCCAATCCTGATATATACAAGACACCATCAATCCCCTTCACTTTATCATCAAGGAATTTGATATTGACTCTACCATGACCAAAGAATCTTTAGATGAGATTCATCACCCAAATACACCTTCCCACCATCATATTCTTCACACTTTGAGAACCAACCCCTATTTGAGGTCGTGTGGAAAGAAGCACCTGACTCCATTAACCACACATCTTCTGATGCATGTGTTGCCAAGGCAGTGAAAAGGGAATTTTCATCATCTTGAGAGGATTTGTCAAAGTTAAAATAAGAAAAAATATTTTTACCTTTATTTTTCTTCTCCTCCTTGCACACTTTGTAGGAATGACCAGTTTCGTCACAATTCCAACATTTCACCTTAGGCTTGCCAAGAGACATAGATCTCCCCAAAGACTTAGATTTAGACTTCTTATCCTTTTTCTTACCTTTCTCTTTTGATCTTTCATGAAAAATAAGGGCCTTCTTATTCATCTCAAAAAAATTCCTTCGCATCTCTTCAGATAACGACAATGCAACCACCTCATCCAGTTTGAAATTGGTGGTAGTACTCATAATAGTCATTACTAAGTGATCCCATGAGCCCAAAAGAGAACACAATAGAAGCATGCATCGATCCTCATTTCCAATCTTGTCACCAACAAAACTGAGTTGTGCTATCAACATGTTAAAGGCATTCAGGTGATATGTTATGTACCCTCCATCTTCCATCTTCAGAGAATACAATTTCTTTAGTAGGAATAACTTGTTTACCAGGGAGGCAGCCTAATAAACATCTCCAAGTTTCTTCTAGAGAGATTTTGTAGTCTTCTCTTCATGGACGTTCAAGAGCACAAAATTAGCCAAATAAAGTCTTATCAAACCTGTGGTTTTTTAATCCATCAAATCCCATTCTTCTTGGGTTGTGCTAGCTATTTATGTACTTGATATTGTAGCCCATAGATCTCTATCCATGAGAATATCCTCCATCTTCAACTTCCATAACTCAAATTTTTTGCCATTAAACTTCTCCATTTTAATTTTCCTAGATGTGATTGACATATTTTCCTACAACATGGTCATAAAACATTCTTCTACAAAAATCCCATTGAAACAAAGACTAACTCAAAAAACACTTTAACCCAACAATGGAATCAATGTTGTCTAGGCTCTGATACCAATTGAAAGGAAACTGAGTGCACGAAAAATGCTTCCTATCCTAATCTAAGAAGAAGAGTAGTTGTAAATTTTTCTTAAACACCTTAACTATTATAGATTTAGATGCACATACATATCATCAGAAAATAAAACAATGAAACCATAACACATTTTTTTTGTGGGGAAAACCCTTTCGAAAGAAAAATCCCACACTCCCAAACATAGCTCAATTATATTATTCAACAAACAACAAAAAAGTTACAATATAATTGCAAAGCTATGCTCTTGCAAGAGTCTTCACACTTCTCGATTTTGGAATAATTCTTAGCAACATAATGTAACTTCAACTAAACAACAATCATCAAATCCCAAATACAAGTGCTCAATATTTAGGAGCTTACAATACATTATTTAGACATATTTAAAATCCAACACACTAGTTTGAAGATGCAATATGGAAAGAGCCAACACCTCTACACATGCATAAGGTAAGTTTCCAATTGTCAACACATGCAATATTGCAACTGTCAATTGTCATTAAACATGCACATGCAAAAGATGCACCTACCAAAATATAACTACACCTTCAAAAATCTCACATTCCATGCAAACTCAATATGAAATAGAAATTGCCTTCATGTACAACTCCACTTGTAAATGCTAACTTCCAACCCGACTCCTTAGAATTAGAAATTGCAAGTTGTAACTTACAATGCAACATGGGATAGTTATCAAATACAATTTCAACATTAAATAATTAAAAAACCAATGCTAGAAAATCAAAGGTTGACACCTCATTCCTAACATTAATGACATATGGTAAGATATAAAATTATTTGAATATTCATGATGCTACTTTGTACATGATAAATAAAATCATGTAGTAAATAGTTTGAATGCTTCCATGATCTAATATTGCTCTACCAAATAATATTAATTAATCAATATCAATTATAGATTGATTGATATCAATTATTAACCAATCAATGTCAATTAGAAATTGATTGATATCAATTATCAAATAATTGATCTTAATTATCGATTTTTTACTATTCATTATTGCTATGTTGCTAATGTATGTACATTAAACATAACTTTCAATAATGTAACCACATTTTACACAGTATTGGTATCTATAATTTTTAAAGGTAAATTGTTTTAACTTTTCAAATATTTCTTTACCTTTGATTACATATTCATGTAAAAATAACAAAAATAAAATAAAATTGTGCAGATATGCCACTACCATTGAACTATTATAATAAAACATAATTCTAGTTTGCATATTTTGATTCATGATTATTATAATAATATTGTTGCATGAGACTGCCTTAGATACAAATAACCATTGAAATATTGCAATAAATGAAACTTTTATTGAACTTCTTATTTTAAAGATTTTAATGAGAACTATTTGAAATATGTGAGAAGGTACATGACCTAAAAATAAATATATAAATAAATCCCTCTTATAACTAATACTTATTGTATTAGTATTCCATATATTTTTAAATCAATAAAAACATTTTACCAAAAAAATAGAAAAGATGATCATAAATATCTTTAAACTATCAATCAAACCACGCCAACAACAAAAACAATAGAAACAATAAGTCAGATCACAATAACTTAATTTGTCAATCAGACCACATCAATAGCTTAACAACATTTCAGAACAACGCAAAATGATTCTAAAGTATATGGTCTCATGGAGGGGGGCTTCCTAAAAAAAAATTCAGTGGGTGCTGCTAAGAGTTTTTAGAAATATTTTAAAGGATTCAGTTTTGCAATTCAGCTTAAAAGTTTGAGCTCCAAAATTTAAGGAACAACCTAAATTATTTTGATAAAAAATAATAAATAAATAAAAATTCTCTCATTTTTCTGGTTTTTTTAAGAATTTAAAATTTTAAGTGATAGACAAGTGGTAGAAAAAATTCCTAAAAAATTCATAAGCTGTAGGGGCAATTTCTAGCTCCACCTCAATTTCACCCGCTGAAATTTGCAGTCCTAAAAAGGTAGGGGCTGCTATTTTCCAAGGAAAAGATTCCAATTAATCCTGTAGCATAATTTTTTTCCTTCATGGGACTGCTTGATCTATGAAAATAGAAGTCCAAGCCCCCATAGAACCATACAGTAAAGCCCAACTAATACACAATGTGCTTTTCATGTACATGTAACAGCTAAAAGATATCCATTGGAGAAGGGTTCCCACTGTTGACATCCATTTTGTCAAAATTCTAATTCGTAACTTCAAGATTAGCAGGCTGATCTCTGTGCACATCGAGCTTAAGAAGATCATACTTACACACTCAAACATACTCTTTCTAGAATTCCATAGACTTCTTTAGATCAATACTAAAGCTCTTGAAATTTGCTATGGGAAATAAATATAAACCAATTGAAGGGATCAATGCCTTTTCTTTATTCACATCAAGGATCACTAATGGAACCACAACTTTCCTTATTTTGCACAATCCGATTCAATACAAATAGATAAGCACTGATAAATCGATTAAACGTAAGGAAAGGGGATAGACAGGATTCAGCTATCCAATACTTGGCCTACATTTTCATGGTGTGATCCGATGAGATTAAAAAATTCACTCATCCGATCACAAATTGGAAACAGAGGATAAGATTAAAAAAATCACACATCCGATCGGAAAATGGAAACAGGGGATAAGATTAAAAAAATCACTTATCCCTGCACATGGCCCAGATCTACCCACCATTCATCCTAAAGCTTCAGGGGATTTAACTCTAAATTTAGGGGAAAGGAATACAGTTACATTGAAAAACATGTAAATGGTTGTGAGGATGATGGCAACAATAGTACCTTGAGAGATTGAACCCAACTTCATGGCAACAAAAGCTGTGTAACTACACGCAGTGAAAATGATAGCGAGGGTTACCAGCTTTTTAGCTCTCCTAAAATTGAATGTGGGCATTGCCACTTGGGCCGCAATTATAAACAATGTATTCATTAGTGATAAGGCAGCTGGTATCAGTATAGCTTGACGAACGCCTTCATCTCTGTTTTCAAGGCTGCTTGGAAGAGATGTGATGGCGCTGCAGTTGGCTGCCATAATAATACCTGAAAATATTGACAATGTTTTGCTATCTTTGTACGGCACCTCCTCCTCTGCCTCTTCTTCTGTGCAGAATACAGCACTAAGCACAATCTTCAGTTTCCTTATAGTTCCCTCTTTTCTCACTTTTTCATTATTAATGTCATGGACGGGGATGCATACATCTTGCCCTGACTCTGCATTAACCACACCAGCTTCTTCAGCTCTCATTTGAATGCATTCTACTCTCCCTCGGCCTTCTCTGGGTTTGGCTAGAATGCATTCTACTCTCCCTCGGCCTTCTCTGGGTTTGGCTATCTTGCAAGAAGTTAAACCCTAGGACAGAGTAGGCTACAAGACTACCAAAAAAACCATTTTTGGTGATCAAGGGAATTGTTCAGGCATTTGGCTGCCTGATCAATGAAAATTGCCCTGTAATTAGGGAGACAAAGAAGGTATTTGAGTGAGTTTAACCTCTTCTCAGGTTTCCTGTTACAAGGCAGGAAAGTTCCGGAGCACTCTGGTAACAGTGACAACTGCACGTTCCAGGAAAATGCAATTCTTGACATTGAAAAGAAAACATTGGCCAGTGTGGATAAGATCGACCGAAAAACTAGCCGCAGGAAAGTCCCTTGGCTTACCCCTGTCCCCATGCAAATCCCTTGGCTTACCCCTGTCCCCATGCAAAGGGTGTTTTCTGGCTTAAATTTAAGTAGTTCAGTGTTTTCCAGTAAGAAACAAATATTATGGAAAAAGGATAATTTGGAATCTTCCCCCATTTAAATGAAGTGGTTATTGTTTAGGATTGAAAATAAGCTGTGAAAAGGAAGAGGGTTCCCCCTTGAATATTGTCAAAAATGTCACCAAATTTCTTTCCCTTTTTTTAATATTTGTTTCTCATTTTGTTTTCCAATTTTTAACTTCACAAATTATTGTTATAAATATAAATTCTTAAGATGACTGCTAAAAATAAGCAAAGATTATATATTCATGGGGGCACCTAGCCCATAAATAATTCCTGCAAATATGTTGAACAGTGACTGGCTAGCTAAAATAAGCTAAGTAGTACATGAAGATCTGCCTTAATTCAGGAACCTTCCAGTGACCTTCCAAATGTGAACTGCTCAACATAATTATCCAAATGATATTTTTTAATTGACACATGTCCATATTTTGTTTAATGGATATCTTCTTGTAAGGGATGAGGCTATCCTCCCTACAAAAATGCATGTTTTACCATAAAAACATATATAAACACATAGAAAAGTGGCATGCATCATACGTAGAGGCCCACAAAAATTATGAGTGGAAGGAATTTAAATCTACACCAATTCGTATTAATTAGAAAAATGACATTTTTTCTTAGCATCTTTCAATTCCTTTCTCTAGTCTAATTTTCATCATAACAATATGAAAATTGCCTCTAAACTGGAATGCTCCAATATCTAAGAAATGTTGTCATGCCCAAAAATTTACTCAACCTAAATGAACACACAACTACAATTTTTTTCAACTTTCTCTTGCTATTGAGGTAAGCTTAAGTTTTTGGGTAAATAACTAGCAATTGATGACATCAAGTCTATGATGTCATTACATTGCTTCACTTTTTCAAAGTAGATTATAGCAATACTACGCAAAACAACGTGCGGAATTAAAGAGACATCACCCTTGCACAATGAATAACATTATATTTACAATGCCATCATGAGTGTTGCAAGAAAATATTTATCACCAAAAGGAACATGAAACTCTAACTCACATTCTAGGTCCTAATGAAAATTTGTTTGGTTCATGTAACTACATAGATCTTAGCGTAGATAT
>VDFB02202635.1:0-12400 GCA_007258455.2 Sequoia sempervirens | reverse complement strand
TGAATTAATATAAATGTACATGGACTAAATGAATGTCAGCCTCCATATTCATAAATTTATACTTTATGAATTCCCAAAAGAAATTAGTGAGTGTGAGGAAACAAAAAATAAATCACAATATCAAAGCATCCAAGATAATAATACATTTCATATTTGCTAAATGTGTTATTTATGAATAACATATTTTTTTAAAAATGATTGCATGATCAAATAATTTAAATTGGTTTTTGAAACCAATGGTTGAAAATTCAAGAGAAGAATGCAAGACTATGAAATTAATCTCAACCATCAATCTTTATTTTTATTTTTAAAATAATTTTACAATTTAAAACTACACTTTTTATTTTAAAAACAAAGAAAAAAAGATAAAATTGAAATGAAAAATAGAATTATATTTTATCAATATTTCAATTCTAATAACTTTGTTTTAATGATTTAAAAATTTAAAAGTAGACTTTTGTTTTAAAAAGATAAGAAGTTGGTAAGATTGAAATGGAAATATATGTGGAACTTGAGCAAAGTAAAGTTGATTCTCTAATGAAAAAAATGGAATGTTTTTGTCAAGCCTTCGGGGCCAAACTATCCAGAGCTAAATTGACCTTCCTAGGATGGAAAGAAACACCTCCTGACTGGCTTGTCAAGGATGGGTTCCAATGGGGGGGACCCAACAAGATTGTTAGGTATCTATGAATCCCCTTTGCATTTAGCCCAAACCTCAAGGAAATGTGGACATGGATAAAAGAGAAGATTGATAAAAAGTTAAGTGGATGGAATAGATAGTATCTCTCTCTTGCGAGTAGAATTCAATTTTGCCAAAAAATATTATCTTCCTACAATAATTACTTTGCATCTATATGGATTTTTAGCAGCTACCAAGTTAACAGTATTCAAAAGCACATCAAATGTTATCTCTAGTCGGATGGGAAAGGCAGGAGAAAGAGGCACTCAGTCAAATGGGACTGGTGTTGTTTAACCAAAGTGCAGGGGGAATTGGGCTAAAAGGCCTCAGGCTTCAAGGGATTTCCCTAGCGATCAAATGGATTATAAAATCCTTGGAGGGAAATGAGCCCTAGAAAGCATTGGTGAGGAACAACATATATATGGCAGCCCCTAGGCAGGCTAAATCAAAATGGTTCTAGTTGGTTCACTTGTTTTCAAGAGTCTCGGGAAGGCTTGGGAGTTGGTGAAACATAATGCACATCTTAAATCAAGCAATGTTAACCTTAAGAATAATATAAAATACCATCTCCACAATTCCATTTGGTGGAACTTGGAGCACAAGGGGAAACCTCTTGCTTTACTTCAAGGCTACTTTGCCAAAATATGGAACAAAAAAGGAATATCAACCTTTGAGGATATTTTAGAAAATGGGAGGTCCCTAAATGCTGGGATAGGCTTCGAGTGAAATTTGACCTGCCCAATTTTAATCTTAGAACTTATTTAAACTTGCTAGAAGCGTGTAGAGATGCATGCTTCCCCAACAATATGGAAGATAAAACTAACACTCTCTATGCTATTAGCTGGAAAGATGGTTCTGATATTGCCAATGTGAAAGCAAAAACTATTTACAATGATCTTACTATAATGTCTCTGCTATACAACATGTTAATATGTGTTGGGGCCTGAATCTAGATGTTAAAATGTGGGGAAAAATTCTTTCTTTTGTTTGGAATCATTCTATGGAGCCTAAAAAAGCATGCTTTAGGTGGCTAGTTTTATTATAGAAACTCTCTTTTAAATCTAGTCATGCAGATGTTGAAATTTGTAATTTTTGTAGGAAGCTAGTTTTATTATAGAAACTCTCTTTTAAATCTAGTCATGCAGATGTTGAAATTTGTAATTTTTGTAGGACTCCTGAATCCGTTAAGTACATCATCTTTGATTGTATATATGCTCAAGAAATTTGGTATTTATTCTGCCATAAATTAAAAATTTGGAACAACAATGGGAATATCAATTGGCATGATGGTTTATTTTGCAATCTTAAGCTTAATTCTGAATGTATTACCTTTTGGTATTATCTCTCTAATGAAATTATGTGGCATTTATGGAAGGCGAGAAATGATGATAAGTTTAAGGGCAATAAGAGGGTACTTACTAAGTCTTTCAAGAGACTCACGGTGTATAATGTTGCTCTATAGGTGTCAATTCATATGGAGGTTTCAATGGAGATGTTCATGAAGAGAATTAGAGAGAGATCTGCCTCCATTACAAGAGATGAAATTAGGTGTGCTCATGCATCTTGGTTTGTTGGCACATGACTTCTAATGTTGTTATTGATGGCAACTGAAGTCATTACTTTGGTCCGCAAATCAGAACTTGGTCATACTAGCAGAAGGAGTTGAGAATAGAGTATTACTAGCAGAAAGCATGAAGAACAAGGTATATGGTTACTACATCGATCTGTTTGCTTCACTGGATCATCTTTTTGAGTTATGGATCCCCGAGATAGTTTGTTAACCATGTATTTTATCTTATTATTGAATTTTATGATGTTGCATTAATCGGTGTATGAGTTAGGAGATCCGACAGGATGTTTTTTCTGTTTGTTTGTTCATTATGGCCGACCTAGTTAGTGTAGCGTGTCGTGGATGTATAAGGGATGATTGTTTAAATGTTTTTATGTTTGAGAATTTTATTTTTGGTCCAAGCTATGTCATGGCTGACTTGTATGGGTGTGCATCATAAATTTTTCATGACTTGAGCCGACACATGAAGAATGTTTTGTATTTTATTAGAGGCCGACTTGTAATGAAAAGATCCTTGATGCAGATATATATAAGTTATCAGTTATATCATTTTAGGAGGAATTGGTAACTGTAGAAGTGTGTTGAAAACATCAAAAGGGCGATTAGGCAATTATGCATAGTTTCACTTATGCAATAATTTTTTTGGCAAAGCGAGTTTGTGGAGAACAAAACATAATTGTTAAATCAGTCAAAAGGACAAAAGATTGACTACAAAGCTTAACTGGAACTGTAATCAAGCATTATTGATGTTATTTTGTCAGTTCACTCTTTTGGATTCAATCCAAATCATTGTAAGGTAGTGAGCCTATCTTATTTGAGCAGTGAGCTCTAAGCAATGTGCTTGAATGCAAGTGCATTCCCATTTTGTAAACCTTCTTTTGGGTATACTCATATTATATTGTGGATTGGCCATCCACCGTGGTTTTTTCCCTAATAGGGTTTCCACATAAAAATCCTTGTGTTATGGTGATGTGATTGTGTTCTTTTTGTTCATGTGTATTTCTTTTGTTGAATGATTAAATGAGTTAAAGATCAAAATAATAAAATTAATTTTTTGCACAACACTGATTCACCCCCCCTCTCAGTGTTGCTTGTTTCCAAAAATTGGTATCAGAGCTAGTTCCTCGTAAGAATTCTAATAGCTTAGGGAGATATTGGAAGGAGTTTTTCAATGGATACAAGCAGTCTTCAACAACAACTCATGGTGGCCCTTGATGATCTTGACCAGTCAAATTCTGAGAACCAGGTGTTGCAAGAAAATCTTGAGAGTGCAGAGAAATTCATTTAGTCATTGAAAGAAAAAATCAATGAATCAAGAGAGAAAAGGAAGGAATTGTGTGATCGACTTAAACAAAAGAACAAAAGCATGGAAGATGAACAACTTAGTCATGCCCTGAAAGAGAAAACAGAAGAATGTGAAAAGTTTTCTAGAGAGAATGTTGCCCTGAAGCGCACAAGATGGAATCCATCATGATGAAAATGACTAATGAGATTGAGGATAGAAATAAGAATGAAGAAAAGCTCGCACAATCCTTGAAAGAAAAATCTAAACAATGCAGCTGATTGGACAATGAAGCAGTGCTTGAAAAACAACTTGATGATCTCATAAATGAACTGACTATTGTGAATGAGTACAAGGAAAAATTCAAAGCAAGCTTAGCAAAACTTCATGAACTGATTAAAGGACAGAGGATTGATGTTGATAGGCGAGGTCTTGGATTTGAAGAAGGAGAAAGTTCTAGATCTAGACAAAAGAAAACTGGACAAGGGAGATTCAGGCAAGGAAATCAGATGATTGAAGCTAGAATAAATCTAGTAAGACAACCAAATGCTCAAAGATTTAATGGCTACTATTATGCTTGCAACAAATTTGGTCATATGGCTTCTCAGTGTAGGAGCAGGATGAACACAAGAGGACCATCATTTTTCAGGTCAGTGCTTTAATTGCCATAAGTATGGTCATAAGTCAAGTGAATGCAGAATTGTGATGAATAACTTTCATAGAGTTGTCAGATGTTATGCATACAATAGATTTGGACATGTTGCTAACCAATGAAGATCAAGACAAAATCAATGCAATAGTTGGCCTAGACAGAGAAGTATTGTGTGCTACAACTGCAACAAATTTGGCCACACTACTAGATTTTGTTAGAATAGAAGAGGTCCAGTAAAACAAAACATGTAACAAGATGTTAAGGGAAAAATTAAAGTCATTACTAATGTGATCAGAAGGAAAATGCAAAAGAAATGGGTGAAGAAGAATCCCTCTGTTGAAGAAAATATGCCAACACTAGAACCAACTTCTGGCAATCCCTTCGGGAATTAGTTTTAGGCCTACTGGCCTAGGGGGAGCTGTCAAGTAAATATTTTAAACCCCTTGCCGGTGATTGGTACTGGAATCTAGACAAGTCCAATAAGTGCATTGATATTTTTCAGATGTTGTTTAACGAATTGGAGGCAACATTGAAGAATTTTGGAGATCGGCAAAAGAATTATCTGTCTTTGTACATGAAAGATAGGAAATCAAATGAATTAGGGTAAAGGCATTTATTGCGACAAAAAGGAGTTAGGTTTGTGGACGATAAAAGAAAATTTTCTTCCTTCATTTATCACTTTGCATTTTGTAGAAAAGTAGTTTGGAGAGCTCCAGAGAACACTTGTTGAGTTCACCTCAGGATCACCTCAAGATTTGGGAGAAGAAAGATTTGGAACTTGTGCAGAGAAAAGTATACAGGTACATATTGATTTGAAAAAGCCCATGATAGCTAGGAGAGTAAGAAAAGAGGTAGAAATCTTTGCGAAAAATATGGGCGTACCTATGGAGAAATTGAAAGAAGTGAGAAGGAAGAGAGAAGCTGAAGCAGGAAAAGAGAAAGCAAAAACAGAATTTGCTAGTCTAGGAACATCTTCTCCCTGCACTAGATCTACCAGGAGTTCTCCTTCAACCTAGCCAGCTCAAGCCAAGGCTTCCAGAAAAAGAAAGAAGAATAAAAGCACAAGAACATATGAACCTATTTCTAAAGATGAAGAGGAAGGGACTGAATCAGAAGAATTCATAAAACAAATAAAGGCTACTGGGACTCAGGCTATCAAGTTAAACAAGAGAAAACTTTTGGTAAAGAAGAAGCAGAGAAAAAGGAAAAATTTGACAAACCCCATATGTCAGTTGAGGAAGTTGAGAGTGCAATTGTCAAAGATGGTAATCTCAAGCCACTCTATGAATGGTACAAAGGTTTTGATGAATCCAATCAGAGGACTCTTGAATAGGCCACAATAAAACATATGAATATTTTCAATAAAGTTCTTGTTGAAATCATGTCTAGCTTGCCCAAGAGTCTATATAATATTTTAGATTCTAGAAGGATAAGTGCCAGAATAGAAAAAGAGAACATTAGGAAAACAATTCTTGTCAATTTATGTCTGGAGATGTCAATAGAGGAGATGAATTCACTCCTTGAAAAGGTTAAAAAGGAATTCAAAGCAAGACAAGGGTGAATAGACTCATGATTGGTGAGATTGATGATGTTGTTAAGCAAAGGTCAAGAAGATTCTAGAAGAGTTTCTGTCAAAGAATAAAATAAATGAAGAAGTGGATACTGGATATGGGGAAGTGAATGTTGATGTTGAAAATTTCTAGACTCCTCCTGAAATGGAAAATATAGAAACACTTAAGGAAGTTGAAGTTCCTAAGGAGGTGTTAGTTGAGGAAAAGGAGGTGCATAATGAAAAAGTTGGCGTGCCTAAAGGTAATCTTGAAAAACTTCAAGAAATCAGAGTAGAGGTAGTAAAGAGATCTCTGATGTAGCAGCAAGAAGAATTAGATCCTAAATTGGATGAATGCTGAATCAATCTATCCACTTTGTCCCAAATTTAGATGATGAAGTTAGCTTCAATTGCTCAAGTCAAAACCAATGAGAAGATTCTAAAGTCTCACATAGAAGACAATGAATTGCTAAGCCTTGCATCTAGGGTTATGCAAAAATTAATGCCTAGCCATGTTATGGATCTGTCTGGTTCCTCTTCTGATGAGCTAAAGAAGCTGATAAATTATGTAAGCTCTCACTTTGAATCTTTTGAGAAATCAACCTTGATTAAGGTGCAGAAGGAGTTCAAGGAAAAGAGATTAGGTAGTTTGAAAGAACTGATTGCAAAAGACAAAACTCTGTTAGCCCCCTGCATGAAAAATATTCAAGATACTTTGTCTGAAGGAGGAAAAGTGTATGTCTTGTTTAGTCTTGTATAAATTCACTGAAGCAAATGAAAAGAAGGTGAAGGATATTGAGAAATAGTTGGTCACTATTTCTAATGCTTTTGACTCATTAGCTGGTAATGTTGGTGAACAAGAAGGTCAGGTAATGTCTTTGCTTGAAAAATTAAAGAGTTTGAAGCTTGAAAATGAGAGGACTGTTGGGAAGGTATGCGAACTCAAAGGACTAATTAGTCCAAAGATTAAGATAATGGTAAATGTATTGAAAGAGGCTAAAGATGCTATGGCCGCTCTTGACCCAGTAAATCTTGAAGCTGCAAAAACTCTGTCTTATCTACTTTGTAGTCACATAACCATTTTGGAAAGTTTGAAAAGTGTTTGGGACTCAAGTGTGTTGAAGAATGATTTTGCGGATGTCTTAAAATTTCTATAAGTCATGGATTATGTTTGCATAGTCTTGAAATTTTGAAATTTTGGATTTCCCAATTTTGCAATTGATGTCAAAGGGGGAGAGAGTGTAGTGAAAAATGCCTTGACATTGTAAGGGGGAGTAGTGTTTGAAATTTTGAACCTTGGAAGTGTACTTATTAGTTTCGACACTTAGTCATTTTTCTCTAATTGTTGCCATCAATGCCAAAGGGGGAGATTTTTGGCACATGGATTCTAATGTTGTCATTGATGGAAACTAAATTTGTTAGTTTGGTCCGCAGATCAGAACTTGGTCATACCAGTAGAAGGAGTTGAGAATAGAGTATTACCAGTAGAAAGCATGAAGAATAGGGTATCCGATTACTACGTTGATTTTTTTGCTTCATCAGATCATCTTTTTGAGTTGTGGATCCCTGGGACAGTTTGTTAACCATGTATGTTATCTTATTATTTATTTTTTTGATGCTGCATTAATCAGTGCATGAGTTAGGAGATCCAACAGGATGTTTTTCTATCTGTTTGTTCATTATGGCCGACCTAGTTAATGTAGAGTGTCGCAAATGTATAAGGGATGATTGTTTAAATGTTTCTATGTTTGAAAATTTTATTTTGTGTCCAAGCTATGTCGTGGCCAACTTGTATGGGTGTGCATCTATTTCATGCTAACAATCTAATGATAACATGTGTCCCTAGGGAGTTATTCTTAGGGTAGCATGTCATTTGATTAAGGATATGATAATTCACCTTTAAGACCTCTTTAGTGTACCCATTGCACACTTAAGGAGTAAAATAGATAAAGAGAAAAGAGATAGGAAGAGAGAAGGGAGAGGGAGATACAGATTAAGATATAGAGAGACAAAGAGATAGACAAAGAAAGAAAGAAAGAAAGAAAGATTTATAGAGAGCTAGAGATATGTATATGTATATTATAGAGAGATGGGAATAAAAAGAGAGAGAGCTATTTATATCTTTGTCTCCCTCTCTATCTCTGTATTTCTCATTATCTCACAATTTATCTTCCTCTCTCTACCCTATTTCTCTCTATATTTTTTTGAACCCTTCTAGCTTTCTTTATTTTTCCCTCTCTTTCCCTCTCCCTATCTCTCTCTCTCTCCCTTACTCTACTTTTTTATACCTATTTTCCCCCTATCTCTCTCCCTCTCTCCCTCTTTATCTCTCTCTACCTCTCTCCATATATGAATCTCTCTCTCTCTATGTATATATATATATATATATATGTATCCACATTGAACCATAGATTTTTGGGCATGAGGTTTATGGGCTACTCTTGCACTCTTAGGATCTTTCACCTAAAAGGAGAGAGATAAACCCTAGTAAAATATATGTGATTCACTCAAACTAGGAAATGTTTGATGTGATTAAGGCTAAATGAGATTATCTAAATGCAACTAATTGATGAAATTGGCTGATTATAAATGCTAAACCTAAGAAATATGCAATGTTTGAAAACACAATGTGATATGCAAGCATGAACTAAAATATGAACATGAATAAAAAAAGAATTAAAAAACGTTGAATCAGAGTGCACCTAGGAATTTGATGAAGAATTTTAACTGTCCTGAATGCTAGAAAGATATATCACTGAAAATCACTAGTGGGACTCATTCAACACTGTTGGTGAATTAGTTCTACTTCTGATGAAAACTCCTAAAAATAGGTTTCTGAGTGTCGGGATCTAGAATATGAAAAAATCTAACTTTTTAGCCTTAAGGTGGGACTCATTCACCACTAATGGAAAATCAGTCCTCTCCCAAAATTCTGTGAAATTAGGGAGCAATTCTGTAGCACCAGATTTGGACTTGTCTTTTTGTTGGGTTGACGAAGTCAAAACTATAGAAAACTGACTGTAGGTTGTCTCCAAGCTTGAAATAAGTTTGATTTGACTTGAAACACTTTGTTGAATTCTTGACCACCTTTCAACACCTAATTGCTTGATAACTTTCCATATACAAGTCTGCAAACACACTTACAAAAGGGGGAAAATGGTTAAGGGTTAGGTTATAAGGATTTGCCTTGGTCAAATCCCACTTTGGTAACCAAACCCTTAATGAAGAAATGGAATGAAATGAACAAGGAAAGATGAATAAACAACATGAAAATTTACTATTAAACTCACAACAACCTTGTTGAAGAAATCTAAAGATATGTCAATGGTTGCTTCAAGATACTTGATTGATGCTTGATTGAATGATGCAAAGTGCTTGAATGGATGATTGAATGCTTGGATGAATTAGTGAATGAATGGGGGTTAAAATGGATGTAGAAACACTTATTTATACACTCTTGTGCCTTAGTAACCCAATGATACTTCATCACAGACCGACATAAGGTAGTTTTGAATAAAAACCCGAAAGAAAAATTGAGATATTTTGAATTTGGAGTCAAGAGGGACTCATTCGCCACCCATGGTGAGTGGGTCCCACCTTGGACTTGAAAGTGGGTGTCAAGAATTAAGTCATATTTAATGTTATTTGCTAGGTTTACATTCAAAAATACACATAATTAAGAATTATAAGGGCATAAAGGGGTCAAATAAAGCATAAGAAAGGTGTAAATAGTGAAAACAAGCCTAGAAAAGCATGAAATCTTGTTACAAGACTTTACAACACTTTAAAATAGGACTTGATAAGTGATGAAAAGGTGATTTTTAGGTGAATTGTAATGAATAGAGTCTAGAAAAGTGTAGAAATGTTTGCAACACTTCACAACACCTTCACAAGATTCCATAATTTGAATTTTTAGGACTTAATGTGAATGCATAAGCCACATTACAACATTAAATCAAAGAAAAAAAGGTAAAGCATCATGAGAGAAAGACCTAAAAGACCATGAAAATGTCCAAGAGCCATTTTTCTATAGTACATTTAGCCCCCACTTTAGTGAGAGGATGAACTTGCTTCAAACTCACACTAAAGTAGCCATGCACATTGAGAGAGGTCCAAATGCACTTATGTTAGCAAGATGGAATAACAATGATCAAGAGGGATGATCAAGCCCCCAAGATGAAGATCCCATGATAGACTAAACATAAGAACAAAGGAACACACATGTGAAGTGGAAGAAGAAAAGGGAGAATTGGGTTAAGCTTCGATTGTTTATCCAACTAATTGTGGATTGGATCTAGGTTATTTGCGAGAAAAATAAAATGCATACTCACTTTGGGGAGACAAAACTCATGGTGGTCTTTCGGGTGAGAAGACCTAAAAAGGTGAAGTACATACGCTAGTTGGTGTGTACTCACAAACACATAGGTGACTATGGGGAAAGTTGTTCCACTAGATAGGCTTCTTGCTCAACCATATCAAAGTTATACCTCTTGATAAGTTTAACAAGGCGCCACAAAGGAAAGTGTCATTTCATGCTTCATGAGACAAGAAAAGCTTCATATGCGGGTATGTGCAAGATCATAATGGAAAAAATAGGCCCTTAAGTGGCAAAAAATTCAGAAAAATTAGATTTAGGAAACTTGATGTAAAAATTTGAATAAGTTATATGTATTAAATTTCAAAAATATGTAAAAATAGAATCTGTAGCAAATTGAATGTAGTTTCTAAACTACTAGGTTTTTTTTTTTTTAAATATATTTGGTGAAAATTTGAAATTTCAATGCAGTAGTACTTAAATTTTAGGGAAAAAATAAAAGTGTCTATCTGACCACCACGACCACAATAAAATGATAATATTTTTTTATAAGATTTTAGATATAAGTAGAGGACTCATGTCCCGATGTGATGCATATTTTTTTGTAATTTTTTCCAAGTAAATAATTAATTATGATTTTTTTATTACAACTTTTAAAAAATATAAAAATCTCATATGTCTGACCACCTTAACTTTGTCAAAACTTCATGATATTATTTTTTTATTTTTTAATCCTATAGTATGCAAAGCATAGAATGTGACACATGTTTCAAATTCAAAAAATATGATACCGTTTGAAAGCTATAGATGTTTTTCAATTAGCCTATCAATCAAGACTTTAGTTGCAATTCAAATAGAAAATGAATAATAATTATTTAATAAATTGAAAGTAAAGTATAATTTATATTGGTGGAAAGCTGAGAATCTCCTTTAAAAACCCTTTTCATTACATCAATTTTGGGTTAAAAAAATTCGTCATCCACATACCCATCATATTGCCACTTTTTGGCCCATCATAATCCTACACATACCCATGCTTGGAACTCATGAACAAAGAGCAAGGGTACCATAGTCATGCAAGGTGGTAAAGATGTAAAAATGTAAAATGTAAAAATGAAAAATGCAAAATATGTTCAAAGGAGTCTTGTTAACTTCATGCAAGGTCTATCACTTAGGGAAAATTTTGTCTAATGTCTCCAAGAGAGGACCAATCAAAGTATAGAATATTCACAACTTAAGGGATGTAGTGCATCACATAAAGCCACCAAGAGGAATGTAATATGCTAAGATAGATCACACTTACATGAAGGACATCACACCCAATGTCATCCACAAAGTGACGAACACATCGTATGAAGTGACAAGGTTGTACTAAGGACCAAGAATGAAAATGGAACTATGCCAATATATGCCCCCCACTTTAAAGGAATTGCTACACACAATTTTGTGAGCAATTACTTTAAAGAAGCGAAATGAAAAAGAAACCAAGACATGAGAGCCAACTCGGAAAGCCCCTAAGCCAAGTCATATGTTTCTAAGTTAGGCTACTTCATGTGAATGAAATACAAGAGAAAAAAGAGGTTGCCCCCATAAAGGAACACACCAAACACACAATGGATCTACCGATTTGGGGTCAGTATGTTCATTGTTGCAATGTTTTTATTAAATAGATCAGAACTGTCATCATTCCCTCAAGCACATAGAATTGGAAGAATAGCACAAAGAGAGCAAAAAAAAATAAAAACAAAGTTCGTTTTGGGTCAACATGGAAGAGACATTGTGGTCTCAATGCTTTGCATCATCCCCAAAATGAAAACACAAGAGAAAATAAATGAAAAGAAAAAGCTTTTAGGTCAACATGAAGGAGACATTTTGGTCTCAATGCGTAATCATCACAAATAAAGGAAAGGATCAGTGGATAAACATGCACATGGGGCTTCTCAATGCTTTAATCATCCAGGCTTTCATCAAAAACAGGTCAACTCGGAAGAACCATCGGGTCGCTCGTCATCCGGCTCGCCAGAATAAAGGGAATTTCATCGAGGAAGAATTACAAAGAACATCGCTTACGAGGGCTCAATCCGCCAGTAAAAAGAGAAAATAAAAGAAAAATGAAAAAGGCTAGCAAGGAAAATGCAAGTCAACCATCTAACAAGTCATCTTCCTCCCAATCATGCTCACTATATTGTGAGGGTGGTTGACTGTCCAAAGGAAGAATTGCAAGTGTTGAACTAGGAGATGTACCAGGTTCTTCACTTGGTTGAGAAGATTTATTAGTTAAGCTCATGGTAGATGAAAATAAAGAGTTTAGATCATTATGCACTTATTCATCTATTTTTGTGATCTCCTCCTC
>VDFB02202634.1:0-29210 GCA_007258455.2 Sequoia sempervirens | reverse complement strand
ATCTTCAAATTCTTTACGGTTTAATCGCTATAGGTGCCTGAATGTGGAGATTGTGTTTAAAAAAAAATATCAGTGTCCAGTTTGGCCAAAAATTGTAAACCACTATTGTGGGATCACCCTTAGAATGATTCTTCTACACATACTTATAAGTTTTAGGAATCTTTTCTAGAGCTTCTTCCCCTCTTTAATATGCACTTATTTTTCCTTAGAATTTTCTTCTTCTCTACAAGAGGACTCATCTGATTCATGTCCATCTATTACTGCTAAATTCTTCTAAAGGTATTCATCAACCTTGACACTTGCACTCTCAACAATCTTTCTTAGCCTCTTGTTGTAGCATTGGTAAGCTTTGCTTCTAGTAAAATATCCAAGGAAGATACCTTTATTAGATCTTGCATCAAACTTTCCTATTTTTTCTTTATCTCTTCTGCTATAACATTTGCTTTCAAACACTCTAAAGTATTTGACAGTAAGAATCCTTGCATTCCATAGCTCATAAGGAGTCTTTGTGTTTTTCACTCTTGCTTGCACTATGTTAAGTATATAAACCGTAGTATGAATTGCTTCTCTCCAATAGACTTTCGGTAGATTTTCTTCTTTCATCATTGTCCTTGCAGATTCTTGAACAACCATATTATTTCTTTCAACCACTCCATTCTTCTAAGGAGTCCTAGGGGTAGTTAAATGCCTCTTTATTCCATGATTCTCACAAAAGATATTGAACTCATTGGAGGTGAACTCTCCACCTCTGTCAGACCTCAAACATTTTTTTCATATCCATTTCATTCTCAACCATAACTTTGAATGCTTTAAACTTATCTAGAGCTTCTAATTTTTCTTTGAGAAAATAAACCCACGTCATTCTAGAATAACCATCAATCAATAACATGAAGTACCTATCACCTTGAAGACTTCTTACTCTAGTAGGACCAAAATGATTTGTATGCACCAATTTCCACATTCTAGTAGAAGATTGTTCTTTTCCTTTGAAACTTCTTTTTGCTTGCTTTCCAACTTGGCATTCCTTATAGACAATATTGATAGGCTTTGTAATCTTTGGTAGATCTCTGACAACTTGAACTGAACTTATCATCACTAGGCTATCAAGATTGATGTGACACATTCTTCTATTTCATATCCAACTCTCATTGATTTGAGTCATGAAACAATAATCATCAACACATTTTAGATGATAGAAATTTCCATCTGTCCTTCTTCAGTAGCAACCACAATTCCAAATCCTTTTCTTATCTCATAGCCATCATCTTGAAACATAAGATTGTATCCTTTGCTACACATTTGTCCAGCACTCAAGAGGTTATGTCTTAAACCCTTAACATAGAGAACAACATCAACGTTATGCTCACCATCAAAGCTGATTGAACCTTTTCCATATATCTTAGAAAATGTATCATCACCAAACCTAACTAGTCCTTCATATATTTCAAGTTTAAAAAACTTACTCTTGTCACCAGTCATATGATTAGAGCATCCACTTTCAATGATCCAGTAGTTCTTCTCCTATCTAGTTGTTATCACCTAAAATTGCACCCTTGTTGAACCCAATGTTCAACACCTCAGTGTAACATGGGAAGACCTCAAAAGCTGTGGTTTTTTGTAAACAGAGGTCAACCTCCGGAGAAGGTTGGCTTCCTTTGTGGTATCACCTAACTACTGTTCTTTGAAAGAAAAGGGGACGAAGAGTGCATGAAAATTAAAATTTAAACCTATGGTGATGCACCGAACTGATAAGAGAAATTGAATACTTAGGTTACACTCGAAAATTGGAAATGAACATAAGATTACACATCAAATTAAGTAAGCTTTGCATTAATATATCACAAACAAGTTTGATTCACACACTTTTTCAAGAGAGGAAAAGATTTTTCACAGACTAGAAACCATTTGTGATTATGTAAACACAGTTTGTGATTTATATAATGATACTTTTGCAAAGGAAGGCATGAAAACAAAGGATAAAGTCATAAAGGAATAGAAGACATTCACAAAATAACTTGATCATGAACCTGAAATGCACAACACTTTGCAAGAACAAGATGGTAATCTGAAACATCAATAGTGACCAAGGTAAACTCTGTATATTATGCTTCAAAATGAGTTACAGAAGTTTGATAATCTAAGAAAGGACTGCAAAAGTCACTAACTTTCAAAAAGCATAAGGAGAACTCCCCCTGTTACAAAGAGACAAAAATTCCATATATACAAAAGAGATGTTGGCCCCTAGGGCTTACAAAAAATATCTGCCTCCAGAAAGATCTACCCTTAGATCTTTTGAAGGAAGTTAATGTTGCATTGTTTGTGTGTCCCTGTTGTCCATGTCGGTGAAGAGTTTCTCCAAGAATGGCCTCCTTGATCTTTTTCAACTACAGCATTAACTTTTGGTCTTCGTGTCCACCTTCGAACCTCCTTGCCAAGCTGCTTTGAATGCTCTTGAGCTCAGAGCAGATCCACGTCGCTTTTCATTCTGTTGATCTTCCACAGGGGTCAAACTACCATGGCTCGCCTTTAGTTCTCTCTGATTGGTTGATCATACGCCACATGAGGTCGCCAGATGGTCAAGGGTCGCCCAACCCAAATCGCATATCGATGAGACACTAACCGTGTCTCCCCGATGCAATTATGCTCTATAGCAGCGATCGGCATAGCTCACCACTGTTGGCAAGAGTTCATGGCGAGCTCCATTGGTCATACCGATATTTCTTTTTATTTCCAAATCCATCGCCATCAGGAAGAATTCCCTATCGGCAGGAGATCATAGTGAACGCTAAGAGTCCTACCGATATCCTTTCCCATGGGCAAGTTGATCGTTGTTAGCAAGACTTCCTTTAGTCGGTGAGACATCTTGTAGAGCTTAAAACATTATACCGAGAGCTCCATTTATTAGCTAGACACCATCGGGTTAGCAAGACTTTACGCCGACCCCATCTGTTTCGGCGAGACCCTATTTAGTCGGCAGGACCTTATGGCGAACACCTTTCTTTCGACGATGCTGCTTCCTTTCTTGTTGGGGAGACCACCACTTATCGGTGAGACTTTACCCCTTTGCTAGCCCCTGTCACCGAGACCTCATAGGTTCACCAAGACATTTCGGTGAACTCCTTTTTTTTTTTTTTTTTCTGAGACATTTCTTTTCACCGAGACCTCATAGCGAATGTGAACCCCTCTTTATGGATTCCAACTTTGTGAACAACCTTCGGCGTGACTTCATCTGTTGGTTGGAACTTATGGAAAACAAGGGTTCCCTTCCCTGATAACAATCTCTTTTTGACAAGACCCCCGTGGGTCGGCAAGACACCTCCCATGCGGAGGGAGATACAAAACCTCACAACGATTAAAATGTCTAGCCGACCGGGACATTTCAAAATGAATAAAACCCCCGCTAGTCGGCAAGACATCTGGAAGGTCTTTCCAACTTTCTCCTTAAAGGAATTTTATGCCAAACTTGACTAAGGCAGGCCTTTCAACTGAGTTCCTTGAGAAATGCATCAGGGGTATGATTTAATCATGCACAACAATTTCTCCATTATTCTTCATGAACACCTGAAACATAATTTGTCCTACCTGATTGAGCCCGTAGGTGAAAATCGGGTAACATTTCTGGCAACCTTTACTGGATGTTTGCCTGCTAAACATGGAAACCAGTAGCCAAAACTTGTCCATTGGGCATGGATTCATTGGGGAAACTCAGAAAAATTAAAACATTAGCCTTGTACATAGCTCAAACGTGTCTATAACTTATAGATCATAATAGGTTGCCCAAAACTTAAGAAACAAGAGAAACTGAAAAGAAAATATTTACTGTGCTGAAACAGCACCTAGGAAAAGCGACAGTAATAAACTAAAGTGCAAAAGCACCTATTGAAAGCATAAAACCTATTCTAATATGTACAATGATAAATTATGCCTCAAAACAACGTTTGAGGTGAATCCCGTTAACTGGGATTGGTAAATTTTTTCCATTCATGTTGCATAACTAAAATGCATTATGCTCCTTGCATTCAGTAATAACAAAAGGGCTTGCCCAGAAATGGTAAAATTTTGTATGTTTGCTTGGACCACTCTTTAGCACATCCCACTTGAGAACAACATCACCTTCCTTGAAAACTTTGGCTGTAGCTTTCTTATCAAATGTTTTCTTCGTTTGGCGCTGATGATACTCCAAAGTTTTCATTGCCTTGTCTCTTGATTCTTCAAGCTCCATGAGCTCTGCATATCTCACGAACATTGGGTCATGTTCTTCATACATCTCCAACTGGTGAACAATGTCTAAAGCTGGAAGCTCTATATATAGAGGGAGTCTGGCCTCTTTACCATAAACGAACACATATGGTGAATTACCAATAGACCTCTTAGGAGTCACTATGTCTGCCCAAAGTGCATACTTTAAATTAATGTGCCAGGTCCTTTGATTATCCTCCATTGTTCTTTTAATAATCCTGATGAGATTCTTATTTGTGCTTTCAGCTAAACCATTGCCTTGAGGGTAATAATTTGAGGATGTATTCAAATGAATGTCATGTTTAACCGCCCAATCAGCTACTCTTAAACCTAGAAATGCCAGTGCATTATCAGATATGATAGAGTCAGGAACTCCAAATCTGGTGACTATATCCTCATAAAAGCTCAAAACTAAAGATTCATTTGCTTCCTTCAAAGCTACTGCCTCTGTCCACCGTGTGAAATAGTTTGTAGCAGTAAGCACCCACTTGTGGCCAGCACTAGATGGTGGATTAATTGGCCCAATAAAGTCGATCCCCCATCTCATGAAGGGCTGCTCCACCTGAATTGGATGTAGAAGCATGGTAGGAAGCTTTTCTTTTCCTGAAAAATAAAGCACATTTAACACACCTTCTTGACTATGCATATGCATCTTTAAACAAGTTGGGCCAATAGCAACCAGCTCTCATGATTTTCCAAGTAGTTGTTCTTGGAGAAAAATGCCCTCCTGAACTCCATCATGAAATTCATGCAGTACTCTTTCTGTTTGTTCAGTATTAATACACCTTAACAAAACACCATTCAGATCTTTCCTGAAAAGAATGTTATCAATAAGGACATAGGGAATTGATTGCAATCTGAAGTATCTTCATTTTGCTCTATCTAGACTTGGTGGACATTCACCAGTACAAAGAAAATGGGTCATTTCTTGAGCCCAACCTACAACTGATGCAGGTGCAGCAGCTTGAACATTTTGAGACTCATTTGTATTAGTTAAAACAGTACCAATCTCTAATTTCTATGTATCCTCAGAAGTGGAGGCAAGTTGCTCACAAAGTCCTCTACCCCTGACAAGTTTTGTGATGTTGATGTTAACATCAAATTCCATTACTTTTGCGATCCACCCTGCCCTTTTCTCACTCAGATCTTTGTTCAACAAAAATTCCTTCACACTTGAGTGTGCAACCAGAATATGAATTTTATTGTTTGAAACTAGAGGCTTAAACTTCTTTAGGCTTCTGATCACAACGAGAACATGTTTCTCAACAAATGTATACTTCTCTTCATAATCAGCAAGTACTTGACTAAAGAAAGCTATGGGTTGTTCTGAATTATCCCTATTTTTCTGAACCAGCATAGCAGAAAGTGAACTAATACTGCCAAAAGCATACAAGAAGAAGTCTTTAGAGAAATCTGGATTTACTAGTGTTGGAGCTGATGCTAAAGCTTCCTTGATTTCTTCAAAACTGTGTTTTTCTTCTCCAGTCCAACTAAAAATTGCATTCTTTTTAAGCATGGCGGTCAAGGATTGTAGTAAATTCGCAACATCGGGAATGAATCTTCTCAGAAAGTTAATTCTCCCTAAAAAGCTCTGCAATCCTTTCTTGTGATTGGGTAATGGCAGTTCAAGTATAGCTTTGACTCTTTAAAGATCAATGGTAACTCCATCTTTTGATACTATATGGCCTAACAGTTTACCTTCATGAACTGCAAAAATACTCTTTTTCGAATTGAGAGATATTCCATATTCCCTACATTTTTCAAAAACTTGTTTGAGATGTGACAAATGTTCATCTGCATTTTTTGAATATACAATTATGTCATCTAAATAAACTAGCAGACATTTCTGAATTAAATTTTGAAATGCCATATCCATGGCATGTTGAAAGGTGGCACCGACATTAGATAAACCAAAAGGAATTCTCTTGTAGGCCATAGTGCCCCATTTTGTTGTAAATGTTATTTTATATTGATCCTCCTCTTTGACTAGAATCTGGTTATAACCAGAATATCCATCCAAAAGAGAAAACCTTTTTGATCCAACAACAGCTTGAAGAATTTGTTCCATAGACGGTAAGGGGTAATGATCATTTAGGGATGCTCTGTTAAGGTCTCTAAAATCTACATATAATCTTATCTCACCGCTCTTTTTTCTAACTGAAACAAGATTAGAAACTCAGGACGTATGTTTAATTGGAAACACAATACCCCCCTCTACCAACTTGGTCAGCTCTTTGATCATCAAAAGTTCAAACTTGGGGTTCAAAGGCCTCTGCTTTTGTCTAACAGGCTTGACACTGGGTTCTAACTCAATTATATGTTGTGCAACATGAGGATCAAACCCTTTTAAATCAAAATATTGCCAAGAAAAAACATCATGATAGTCTTGGCATAAAACAATAAAAGCTCTCATATCCTCAAGTGAACAAATTTTGCCTAATTTGAGAAGCTTACCTTTAAATATTTCAACTTCCTCATAATGATCTTCTTTCACTTGGATGCCGACTTTGCTCTTCTTAAGTTGATCATCAGAATTAAATATGGATTCCAAGGTAACCAGCCCTTTGGGAAGTTTATTGGTCTTCAGCTGTATCACTTGATCATCATACTATTGTTTAATCTTTTCTTGGTTTACCACAGAAAAATGATCTTCTTGGAGCAAGAAGGTTAAAATTTGTTCATCATTTTCAAATACCTGCCAGTTAATGTTGTTGTCAGGAATTGACGGCCTGATAACGACCTTAACATACTGTTGTGTTTTGTTCTTTTTAATATCATCTAGGATATCAAACTGTGCTCCAATTGTTGCAAGTCTGTCAGCATGCTTATTCTGATTTCGTGGAATAGAAATCATATTGAAGGCATTAAATTCTTCAATTATGTTCCATACTCTGCTTATGTAAGACTTCAAAGCATCATTCCTAGCAACATTGACCCCCCTGACCTGATTAACTATCAATTCACTGTCTTCATAGATTTTCAAACAGTCAATTCCTCTTTTCCTTGCCCACTCAAGGCCTTGGATAAGTCCTGGAGAAACCAGCATTGCACCTCCACCTACTCCATTCTTGCTTCTGGAACCATCAAAAAACATTTCCCAAAGTCCACTTTGTTGTTGCAACAACTGATCTGAATCCTTTTCAAGATTTGGAATCTCTGCATCAGGCTCAAGCATCACATAATTACCCATACCAGCATCTTGAATAAAGTCTTCAGGACTGTCCAACACATTTTCAGTTGCCCATTCATGTAACAGAACATTAGGAACAGCTTCTACTTGAAGTTCTTGAGCAGCAGTTGGCTCACTGTCAATAAAAATGACACAATTTGTGTCTGCAGCAGTAGGAACAGCATTGATATGACTTGGGTTATATGGCTCAATATGATCTTTAGCCAACCTCTAAGATTTAATGGTAACCTTAGTTCCATATCTTGTTCTAAATAGCATATGCGACCAGTCAGCTGACACGTAACCCCCTATCTTAGCTGTAAAGTATCTTGAGAGGCACAAAGAAAAGAAAGGTGGGAGATCTATGACACATATGTCCTGAGGAACTAAAAAATTAGGACAAGCATGAAGGGTAAGACTCAAATCTCTAATAACACCCAATGTATTAACCAAAGTACCATCCAATTGAATCACTCCTTTCTCTAAAGGCTGATACTTCAATCCAAGTTTGTCAACAATCTGCTTTGGCATTACTGAGCTACTAGCTCCACTGTCTACCATATAGTTATGAACTAACTTATCACCTATGATTATAGACACGTAAAATGGAGGTGGTTTGACTTCTTTTCCTGTCTCTTTGTTGGGTTGTTTATCATTTCCTTAAGTATTATTTGTCAACACGGTTCTAACTTGACCTATTGGAAACTCAGATTCATTAGACACTTTAAAATTTGACAAATCTGAGTGTAACATATCCTTTTGACCTGGGATAGCTAATGAATCCCACATAGACATTGTTACATTCATCTATTTCATACTGTCAAGAATATTATAAGGTACGGCTGAGTTTACTTTATGATGTACCTTTATGCCAACATGGTCAGCTTGCAAGTGTGGCTGCTCCTTCACTAGGAGTTGCTGATTTCTTTGCGATCCACAGGTTCCTTGAGATGTAGATGGTCTTGTAGCTGTTGCTTTTTCTTTATCAGTTGCTTGATCAAGCTCGAAAGCTCTTTTCTTCACCCTTGTGTTAGCTACAACTAAAGAATCATCTACATTCAGTCCACAGAATTCTTCACCCTTCCAGTTAAGTAGGGTAGTATCATTGGTAGGTTGATCTTGGTGTTGTGGAGATGCATCATTGAATTCATTCTATTGTGAACTTGAGGCATTCTATACCATAAGTGTCTGATTAATGAGTCCATTTGAGCAAGTGGCTTGGTTATGAGGCTAGTTACAAGGGTAGCACCACTCGTAATCTGTTGCTAGGTTATTTTTAATAGGGACAAGATCCTTAACTGTGCTAACAGGTGCTGGAGCATAAGCCTGAAAAGGTCTAGTATTTACACCCTGTCTTGGGCCTTGGTAATTTCCCTAGTAAGCTTGTCTATTACCTTGGTATTGTTGTAGTTGGCCCGAATTTTGTTGTTGATAAGGCCTGTTATATGCTTGTTGCATTTCCAAGCTCACAAGCTTATTACCAAAAGTCTGTAATAAATTTTTGATCTCCTGTAACTCATTTGAAGAACTTGAAACAGTAGCTTCTTGTGTTGCAGCAGCTGGAACAGCAGTTGATACCACTGGAACAAGTGGAAAAGGTGTAAAAGGTGGTATCTACAAAGGGATATTCGAATGAATATCTAGAAATATAGACATTGGTGGCCTAGGAGCAAGTTTACTAGCTTGTATTAGGCAATTTTCAGATCTAATTGCTATTTCAAAAGCATCCAGCAAAGACACTCCTCCCATTGACTGAATTAAAACTGAAATGTCATTATTTCTAGCTCTAAGATAATACAGGAAAGCATATTCAGGTGAAGGCCTCACTGTTACAGGGATTCTATCCCAGGTTCTTTGAAATTTGAAATTAAAATTATTCATTTGTTCTTGTGGAGCCCTCTTAATCGTAGTTAATTGTTCTAATAAAGATAAATTATCAGACCTGTCTTGAAATTGTTTATGCAACTTGTCTCTAAATTTTTCCCAAGTCACGATTGAGCTGACTACTAAGCCCCTATACCATTGCATAGCTCTTCCTTTTAGTGAAGCAGCTAATAATCTCACAGCAACATCCACTTGAGTTATGTGATGGACTCCGCATAACGAAGCCACATCTCGCATATGTTCAATCGGAGTAGTCTAATCTTCCCCCATTAAAGTTGGAAAACTTTTCAAGGCTGCCATTGGGACATCATTATGCTGTGTCAAATTTAAGGGACTCCCTCCATTGAAAGAAACAAATGGTTAATTCCTTGGAGCAGCCATTGGAGGTGGCTGAGGTGGATTTACTAGCACTCGAGATGAAACCAAAGACGGGACAGCAATATGAGATCTCGCAGATGGAGGAGTGGATTTAGTTCTTCTAAAATAGATAATTGTTGTCCCTGGCCTTTCTATTGCTCTGTCTTGTCTTCTTGGTGGTGACAGCTGCAAATATTCGAAAGGAACTAAGCTGCTCCTTGTATGAACTCTTCTCATAAACTATAAAAACACTGATTCTACAGTTCTTTCTCTCTATGGAGTCACCAAGTATGCAAGAATAACTTCTGTAAAGTCTGAACTTGTTGGTTGCATACCAAACCAATAGTATAATGTGGAACTTGTCCCACCGGGTGTGCCAAAATTGTTATCACCTGAAATTGCACCCTTGTTGAACCTATTGTTCAACACCTTAGTGTAACATGGGAAGACCTCAAAAGCTGTGGTTTTTTGTAAACAGAGGTCAATCTCCGGAGAAGGTCGGCTTCCTTTTGTGGTATCACCTAACTACTATTCTTTGAAAGAAAAGGGGACGAAGAGTACATGAAAAATAAAATTTAAACCTATGGTGATGCACTGAACTGATAAGAGCAATTGAATACTTAGGTTACACTCAAAAATTGGCAATGAACATAAGATTACACATCAAATTATGTAATTTTTGTATTAATATATCACAAACAGGTTTGATTTACATGCTTTTTCAAGAGAGGAAAAGATTTTTCACAGACTAGAATCCATATGTGATTATGTAGAAACAGTTTGTGATTTATATAATGATACTTTTGCAAAGGAAGGCATGAAAACAAAGGATAAAGTCATAAGGGAATAGGAGACATTCACAAAATAACTTGATCATGAAACTGAAATGCACAACACTTTGCAAGAACAAAATGGTAATCTGAAACATCAATAGTGACCAAGGTAAACTCTATATATTATGCTTCAAAATGAGTTACAGAAGTTTGCTAATCTGAGAAAGGACTGCAAAAGTCACTAACTTTCGAAAAGCATAAGGAGAACTCCCCTCGTTACAAAGAGGAAAAAATACCATATATACAAAAGAGATGTCGACCCCTAGGGTTTACAAAATATATTCGCCTCCAGAAAGATCTACCCTTAGATCTTTTGAAGGAAGTTAATGCTGCATTGTTTGTGCGTCCCTGCTGTCCATGTCGGTGAAGAGTTGCTCTAGGAATGGCCTCCTTGATATTTTTCAACTACAGCATTAACTTCTGGTCTTCGTGTCCACCTTCAAACCTCCTTTCCAAGTTGCTTTGAATGCTCCTGAGCTCAAAGCAGATCCACGTCACCTTTCATTCTGTCGATCTTCCATAGGGGTCAAATTGCCACAGCTCGCCTTTAGTTCTCTCTGATTGGTTGATCATACACCACATGATATCGCCAGAAGGTCAAGGGTCGCACAGCCTGAATCGCATATCGGTGAGACACTGACCATGTCTCCCCGATGCGATTATTCTCTATAGCAGTGATCGGCATAGCTCACCACTATCGGCAATAGTTCATGGTGAGCTCCATTGGTCATGCCGATATTTCTTTTTAGTTCCAAATCCATCGCCATCGGCAAGACTTCCATGTCGGCAGGAGATCATAGCGAATGCTAAGAGTCCTACCGCTATCCTTTCCCATGGGCAAGTTGATCATTGTCAGCAAGACTTCCTTCAGTCGGCGAGACATCTTGTAGAGCTTAAAACATTATACCGAGAGCTCCATTTATCAGGCAAACACCATCGGGTCAGCAAGACTTTACGCCAACCCCATCTATTTCGGCGAGACCCTGTTTAGTCGACAGGACCTTATGGTGAACACCTTTCTTTAATTGATGCCGCTTCCTTTCTTATCGGGGAGACCACCACTTGTCAGTGAGACTTTACCCCTTTGCTAGCCCCTGTCACCGAGACCTCATAGGGTCGCCAAGACATTTCGGCGAACTCTTTTTTCTTCTTTTTTTTTGCCGAGACATTTCTTTTCGCCGAGACCTCATAGTGAATGTGAACCCCTCTTTATGGATGCCAACTTTGTGAACAACCTTCGACGTGACTTCGTCTGTCGGTAGGACCTTATGGTGAACAAGGGTTCCCTTCCCCAATAACAATCTCTTTTCGGCAAGATACCTCCCATGTGGAGGGAGATACAAAACCTCACAGTGATTAAAATGTCTGGCCGACTGGGACATTTCAAAATGAATAGAAGCCTTGCTAGTCGGCAAGACATCTGGAAGGTCTTGTCGACTTTCTCCTTAAAGGAATTTTATGCCAAACTTGACTAAGGCAGGCATTTCAACTGAGTTCCTTGAGAAATGCATCAGGGGTATGATTTAATCATTCACAACAATGTCTCCATTAGTCTTCATGAACACCTGAAACATAATTTGTCCTGCCTGATTGAGCCCGTAGGTGAAAATCGGGTAACACTAGCATGAAAAGAAAATACCAAAGTACCTTTAGTATTATTACTTGCTTTTGGAGCACTTTCCTTCACACATCTCTTAGAGTTAGCAAAATTAGTTTCATCTTTTAAATCCATGAACAAGCATTCACCATCCTTGTCATCCCCATAACCAAATTCATCATTAGATATACTTGCATCTTCTCTAACATAATAACTTATCTTAATCATCTTACCTTTGTTCTTCCTATTTTTATTATTCAAAGCTTTGTTTGAACATCTTGAAGCATAATGACCTATCTTTCCACAACTGAAGCATTCAAAAGGAAACTTACCTCTATACTTTCTAGTACCCCTTTTCATTCTCCTTACAAAGTTAGCTTCCACATCATCAAGATCCTCCTGATCTAATTCCACAGTCTTCTCTAATTTTCTAACCTTAAAAGCAGTCTCAACTTTTGCACGACTTTTACCAAATTCTCTCATTTCAAAAGTAGTTAAAGAACATACAACTGATCTCTAGTATATTGATTCAAATTTTTCAATTCCTCAATAGTAGAAAATTTATGACTATAAGATTTAGGAAGAGTTCTAGGTAGTTTCTTCACCACTTCTTTCAATTCTCCACCAAGACCTCCAATGTCATTGATAACTTCATCCACCTTCTGCAAGTAACTTGTGATGTTTTCATCTTTATACATTTGCAAGGTCTCAAACATGATCTTCAAATTTTGCATCTTAGCTTTCTTGACCTTATCATCTCCATAAATTCTTTCTAACTTTACCCAAATCTCTCTAGTAGTTTTCAGATTCATAACTTTCACCAATTCAAAGTTAGCAAGACCACTTAAGAGAGCATACCTTGCTTTACCATTGTTTTCATATGCCTTGATCTCATCATCAGTGATTGGACCATTTTCATCTTACGACAACAACCAACTTTCCCTTGTGGATTGGAATGAAGGAAGAATGAGAATTCTACAACAACATACCTAGGTGACAAATCTTATGGAATTGGAATTTGAGAGAACCTTTCATTAGATAAGATCACCCCAATGAGTAATCTAGACTTAGACCTTTTTGGGGAAATGTGTGAAATATCCTCATATCTTGTTGAGTCTTCATGGCTCACCACAAGATGAATATAGGATAGGGCAATTCCCAATTAGGTCGACACCCATCTACACCTGCATTTGATGCTTCTTCAATCCATCGAGGTTGACCTACATGTTCATTGGACATTAGACTTTGGATCTAAATAATATTAACACATATCACTTCTAATAAATGGAACTAGTATATTTAATCACTCTTTGAATTCGGTAAGAGGGCAACAAAGGGATGATGGAGTTAGGAGTTAGGGAATTATAGTTAGGAATTAGTTTTCCATTTTAGTAGTGAATAAGATTGTGGTAGCCTGTGAGCCAATAGGTGTGGCCTATGGAGCCTATTGTAATCTATACCTAAGAAGGCCTACGAGCATGTGTGCTTTGTGCTTTCGATTAATAAAATTGCATGTTTCATTCATTTATTTGTGTGTTGAATTTTTCTACAAGGCTGGACAATCCATTTAGGACCCTCCATCCTTGACTGCATTAAGTGGTATTAGAGTGAGATTCAAATCCTTAGGGATCATGCATTTCAGAAGACTCTTGTGTGGACAAATCATCAACCTAAGGTAGATTGCAGGCATTGTTAGTAGAGTGTCGAATTGTGAGGTAGTTGCAACCCCATAGCCAACATCAACTAGAGGAAATTGCACCTAATTTGAAGGAAAGATGCCACTAAGGAGGATGTCTGTGATGGCCAATATTGTTATAAATATGGAGGAAATGCAAGGTGAGGTGAGGATAATGAAGAACTAGTTGGTTACTATTGAGGAAGATAGACGAAGAGGCCTAAACCTTGGACTAAAAGAAGAGAGATATGATGAGGAGCCAAGGGATCCAAAAAAAAATGGGGAAATCAAAGAAAAGGAGGAGTCAGACCAAATCAAAATGATGAAATATATCACCAAGATCAGGAAGAGACTAATAATAGAGATCCATAGTTATACCAATAGCTTGAATTTGAGTATTTTGAATATGAAGAGGTTGAAGATTTGGAGAGAATCGGGTTTGAAAAAACCAAACTGAAGGAGCATGCTACTATTTGGTGGAAAGATGTCCAATTAGAGAGAAATTAGAGAGGAAAGGAGAGAATCAAAACATGGGAAAGGATGGTGATGAATATGAAGAACCAATTCATACCCATAGATTATGAGTTGAAACTACTAAAGAAACTTTAAAATCTAAGGTAGAAGGAGAAGATAGTTAAGGGTGCATAGAAGAGTTCCATAAGATAACCATACAAACTGATCATAGTGAAGTCAAAAGGGAGAAGGTGGTGTGGTATATCAATGGCCTCAAAAAAAATATCCAAGAGGAATTAAGTCTGGTCAGATAACAACCATGGAGGAAGCCTACCAGTTTGCACTTAAGGTGGAAGAGATGTTGGCTAGGAGGTCTAAGTGAGGATCGGGGAGTAGGAGTTGGAGCTTTCTGAGAGAATGGATACAATGTAATGAAAGGAGACCATATGTAGAGTGAGACAAATGAAAAATCTCTTACTATGAGGAGGAATGAAGGCCCGGAGAGGATTCTTACCACAATCAGAGGGAAGATGGTGATCCCCACCACAATAATAATTAGTGAAATACTAAGGGAGGATTTGATAGAGGACCCTTATAGGGAATTTGTTTCAAGTACAGAGAAGTAGGGTACTATGCCTTTCAATGTTGCCAAGGAAGTGCAAGGAAGCAAGGGGAGCATAGGGAGAAAGCAACCTATGAGGAGGAGGAATTGGATAGATCATCTGAAACCATGGGACATCCAAAAAGGGAGATTCTTGGTCTTGAGAAGGACCCTACTGCAGATTGAAACCAAGGAGAAATTAGCACAGAGGAAGAGCCTATTTTGAACAAGGTGCAATTCAAGAGGCAAGTGTTTCAATGCCATTGTTAATAGTGGTAGTACAGACAACCTATTTTTTGAAGAGATGGTCTAGAAGTTGAATATGAATAGGATGAAACACCCAAACCTATAGCGGATAGCTTAGATTCAATATGACAATAAAATAGTTGTAAGTGAACAATGTCTTGTTGAATTTCACATTGGATCATATAAGGATGAAGTATTGTGTGACATCATGCTAATGGATGTCTTCCTTTTTTTGTTGGGGATGCCTTGGCAGTATGATAGGAGGGTTATACATGATGGTAGGAATAACACCTACATGATGGTCATGAATGGAAAGAAGCATATTTTGATTCCCCTTGAGGAAGAGCAAAAGGATATGGTATGTGGTAACACCAGGATCTACTTGGTGGATAGGAGGAAATTTTTGGATGGATTGAGATATGAGAACATGTATTTTTTCTTGATTCCAAAGAAGTGTGGTAGTGAAGACACTAGGAGTGCTACCACAAGAGGAGGAGAAGTACCACAAAATTAAGTCTCAATATCACCAAAGAAGTGTCAAGACATTGTGTCAGAGAACATTTCGAAAGGACTCTCACCAATCTAGAGTATCAGCCACCACATATACCTCATACCAAAAGTAGGTTTTCCAAACAAAGCAGCACATTGGATAACATGGAGTTGAGCAAGCAGGTGCAAGATTTGTTCAAGAAGGCATTGATTTGGGAAATTCTGAGCCCTAGTGCGGTACATGTTGTCTTAGTTCCAAAGAAGGGTGGAGAATGGAGGATGTGTATAGATTCTAGAGCCATCAACAAGATCATTATCAATTACTAGTTTCCTTTACCAAGGATGGATGACATCATAGACTATATGGGCAGAGTAAGATATTTTACCAAGATTGACCTCAATAGTGGATACCATCATATCAGAATCCGGGAAGACGACGAGTGGAAGATTGCATTCAAGACCAATGAAGGATTATAGAGTGGCTAGTCATTCCCTTACCAATGCGCCAAGTACATTCATGTGGTTGATGAATGAGGAATTGAAGGAGTTCCTAGGTAAGTTCCTTATTATTTACCTAGTTTAGTAAGACAAAGGAAGAACATCTATGACATATTATAAAAGTGCTCCAATGATTAAGAGAAGAGAAGTTGTTGATCAATATCAAGAAATATAAATTTTCATGAAGACTAAGTTGGTTTATGTGGGGTTTTTCATCTCTACGGAAGGATTGAAAATGGATCTGGAAAAGGTGAGAGCAATTGTGGAATGACCAACACCAATAGACATTGGGGATGTACGATATTTTTATGGCCTGCAAATTTTTTACCATAAGTTCATCCAAAACTTTGGTGCCATTTTCACACCAATTACAAAGACCATGAGAGGAAACCATAAAGAGTTTAAGTGGTCATTTGATGCACATAAGTGTTTTGAGTTGTTGAAACAGAAGGTGATGGCGCAATCGGTACTGGCCTTACTAGATTTTAATAAGGTATTTCAAGTATATTGTGATGTTAATGGTAATGCCATTGGAGTAGTCCTAAGCTAGGAAGGGAGGCCAATTATATATTTCAGTGAGAAGTTGAATGATGCTCAAAAAATATATTTAGTATACAACCTAGAGTTCTATTCCATAATATAAGCCCTGAAGAAGTGGAGACACTACATGCTACTGAAGGAATTTGTGCTATATACGGACCACCAAGATCTCCAATACTTAAATAGCTAAGGAAAGTTTAATCAAAGGCATATGCGATGGATAGAACTCATGCAAATCTATACCTTTGTCTTCAAACACTAGAGTGGTAAGATAAACAAGGTTGTGGGTGTGCTAAGCAAAAGGAGAAACCTAATGACATAAATGAGGGTGGTGGTGATGGTATTTGATGAGCTAAAGCAATTGTATGAGACTAATCCTGACCTTGCAAAGGCTTGAAAGGAAAGTAGAGAACCGATATTCACTGACAAGAGCAAGTGATTGAACTTTTTTATTTAGGATGGTATGTTGTTCAAAGGGAACCAATTTTCATCCTCAAGAGCTTGATACAGGAGAATTTAATCAAGGAAAAGCATTCCAAAGGATTAGTAGGCTACTTTGGTATTGATAAGACTACAAATTTGGTAAGTGAGAATTACTTTTGGCCTCAAATCTACAAGGATGTCTGAAATTTTGTTCAAGAATGTAAGACCTATCAAGTAGCAAAGGGGACCAGTCAGAATATTGGTTTGTACCAACCCCTTGCAGTCTTAAAAATTCCTTGGGAGGATATCATCATGGACTTTATGCTTACATTTTTTAGGACTTAGAGGGGACACGACTCCATATTTGAGGTGATGGATTGATTCTCTAAGATGGAATATTTCATCCCTTGTAAGAATATCCATGATGCAATACACATTTCCAACCTTTTCTTCTGTGAAGTGGTGAGACTACATGGAATATTGTGGAGCATTATTTCAAACTAGGACAATAATTTACTAGACACTTATGGAGAACACTATGGAAGAAGATGAAGACAATCCTAAAGTTCAATTCGACATTCCACCCTAAATGGACAAACAAACAAAGGTGGTGAACAGAAGTTTGGGGAACCTGCTTAGATGTTTGGTAGGAGAAAATCCTGGAAACTAGGATTTAAACTTACCATAGGCAGATTTTTCATACAATAACTCAGTAAACCGGATTATAGGAAAGACACCATTTGAGATTGTTATTGGATTACATCCTAGGGAGTTGTGGAACTTAAAGACATCAACTTAGAGAATAACAAGAATGTAGAGGTGGAAGAATTTGTAGACCACATGGAGGTTATGTATAAGAAAGTTAAGTAGCATCTAGGGACCATGAATGGAAAATGCAAAGTTTGGGAAGATTCCAAAAGATTCCATAAAGAGTTCACTACTGGAAATGAATTCATGGTGTATCTTCAGAAGGAGAGGTTCCTAGTAGGCACATACAACAAGTTGAAAATGAAGAATTTTGGACCGTGTAAGATCCTCCAAATATTTGATTCCAATCATTCCAATGAGATGGAGTTACTAGAGGGCGTTACCATTTCACCAATATTCAACATTGTGGACCTTTTTCTATTCCATTGAACAAAGTCAAAAGGAGATAGCACAAAATCCCCTCACCAAGACTAATTACCACAACAATAATTGGAGCAGATAGAGCAGATTCTAGATAGTCGAAATAAGTGTAGCACTCGAAATAAGGAATATAGGGAATATCTAGAAAAATGGAAAGACAGGCTAGAAGAGGACACAAAGTGGATCTCATAAGTTGCATTGGAATGACTCAAATCATTTCCAGAGCTAGCAACATGTGAGGCACATGTTTCAAATAACCCCATGAGTCTAATGCAGGGGTATCTTGGAGAATCATACCATATCTTATCGCAACAACCAAATTTCCCTTGTATATTGGAATGAAGTTAGAATGCGAAGTGTACGACAACATAACTAGGTGATGGATCTTGTGGCAATATGATCCAAGAGAACTCTTCACCAGAAGATTGCCTCAAAGAGCAATTTGGACCCAAACCTATTAAGGGAAACATGTGGATCTCCTTGTATCTTGTGGAGACTTCATGGCTTACCACATGACAAATATAGGACAATACCAATCCCAATTAGGTTTGCACCCATCCGCACCTATGTTTGATACAAGTATTTAATCCCTTAGGGCCAACCTACATGCTCATTGGAGATCAGACTTGGGATCTAAATAAGGCCAACACGGGTCACTTCTAATAGAGGGAACTAGTATATAATCACTCTTTAAATTCAATAGGAGGGCAGCGAGGGGATGATGGAGTGAGGAGCTAGGGAATTAGAGTTAGGAATCAATTTTGTATTTTTGTAGCGAATAAGTCTATGGCAGCCTGTGAGCCAACAGGTGTGGCCTATGGAGCCTATTGTAATATGTTTGGACAGTCCATTCTAGACCCTCCATCCTTGACTACATTACACTAGAAGACAAAAACTTGAAGAAAATTTTCAAGCATAGCCTAAGAAGTTTGGAGGGACTCCTTACAATGGGGGTTGCTCCCTAAGAGTTGAGGCCCAAGGCCTCAGAACACGTCTACCCAAGGTTATGTTAAGACTATAATTTTTATTTTTATTTTAAATCCCCCAAATAATTCCAACAATTAGAGAAAGGGTTTAGGTGTTCTCAACTACCACCATACTAACTATGCCTCAATAAGTTATTTATTTCACCCATCAAGATTCTAACTAAGCTTAATTTATTTGGGCATATCATATAACTACACAAATCTAAATTAGCTTATATGAAAGTTACATTACCTTGCTAAGAGGTAAGTTAAGGACATTGAACATCGAGAAGGTCCTTTTTACTCAAGGGAAAGACAAAAAATATAAAATCCCTTATAAGTTTTAGTGTAAAGATATAAATTTGTCTTTTTACTTTAATTATAATACCACTTACTTAAATTTCATAATTTAACTATGAGATATTTATAGTTTGATTTGTAACAACTTCATAATTCTCATCATAAAAATAAATCACAAATATCCCACCTTTTTCTTATAATAGCATTGATTGTATTTAGATGTAATATCTCAATGAGACCCTTATTTGATTTTATAAATATTACCCCTTTACTTATATAACATGTACTATTTGGTTAAAATTCTACTTCCGATCATTTTAAAAATTAAAATGGAATATTAAAGATATACCTGTGATAGAAATTGAATAAAGTACTCCCACTAATATTAAATACTATCTATCAACCTTAAGATAACCCTAAAAGAATAACTCAATAAATAAAATATTACATAATCTTTTATTATTTTCTTAGAGACAAAGAGGAGAAGGACTTGTAGTAGTGCCATAGAAAGAGGTTGTAGGTTGATTTTCTTTGTTTGCTCAATTTATAGGCAGATCTAAGAGATTTCTTTTAATAAGTTGTGTATATAGAAAAACATACCCAATATATATGATGTTTGCTATTTTTATTTTATATTATTTTCCTTCTAAATGAAAATATGTTGTGTGTCCAATTTAATATTTGCATGTCTATATTTTATCCCTTATCCTCACAAACTTCTATGTGGTGATCAATTATATATATATATATATATATATATATATATAACATTTGGCGTAATTCATTGGGCTTGTTGATGCCCCCATGGGTGAGCAAGCGGTAGCCCATGTACCAAGGGCCTAAACCACCACCCCCTCAAGAGAGAGTTGAGGGCCTCCCATAGAGGGTTCGCGGACCTCCCTATATGCCTCAACCCACAAGGGTCGCGGCTCCTTGACAAAGCATGGTGGCAAGCATAAACCCTATTTGTCATCCCCATTATTATTTTTATTTTGTTTTGTACTTTAAAAAAATATTTCTACAATTAATTTATTTTATTTTTTATATGTTCTATGTTATATTAAAACAAAACAAAAAAATGTATATAAAATATTTATGTAATATATATATATATAATGACCATATACTTAAATAAATTGTATACATTTAATTAATAATTTTTTCTTTTTCTTTTTTTATAATATTTATATATTTATATGATGATATATATTCTTTATCAAATATATTTTGAAAGAGAACATGCTATCACTTGCACCCAAAGGAGGTTCAAGGATTACACCAATAGAAATCTATATGTATTTTAATATGTTAGATAGTGTGTGTTTGTGCATGGGTGCATGTGGATGCCATGTGCTGCAAATTATAGAACTTTATATGTGGCTAGACTAAACAATTAATAATAAGTGCTAAATAACATGAAATGAAATAAACTTAGATAAATCTAGATTTTTCCTTAAATAAATGAAGTATTATCCAATTTTGAAATATGTGCATACATATTTAAAACATAAAGCAATGCAAATGAAACAAAAAAAAGTTACCATCAAATTGACAAAAAAAATTGTAAATGGAAATAGAATGTTTCATCCAATTAGAATATTTATCTTCTTTTACGTGATAAATGAGATTTTGGAGGCTTTCACATGATATTTTGGAGACTTTTACTATTAAATGGTAGCTGGTTTACCATTAAACGATAGCTAAAACTTGTTTTCCAACTACTCAAGAGTGGTTTACAGGTGTGAGACTTGTTTCTAAGGAGGTATCTTAAAATATCTTTAAGGATGATTATTCAACATGATCTTATATTTCCTTAACCAAAATTAATAGTTGGGTAGTCTATACATTATATTTTGTTTTTCAAGAAAATAAGATTATGGTTTAATATATGCTTCCATTAAATATATCTTTTTTAAGCCCCATTATAGATTTTAAAACTAGTAAAAACATTAACCTATATATTTCATACATTTTTACTTCCATCTCTATCTTGTAGGTAAGAAAACAAGCTTCATTTTTAACTAGTGAAAATAATTATTTAATAACACTTGAATCTTATTATTGTACCTTAAATGAGCATATAATTTGTTTATTCAACTACAAGAAAGTCACAAAGGTGTATTTAAACCATCTTTGGCCATCACAATAGATTTCATGCTTCTTAATTAAACTTGAAACATTAAAGTACATTTTTTTTAAAATCTTATAGTAAATACAATATCTAGTTCTCAACTTTTCCTTACAATAATATTTTACAAAATAGGATCTTTGAGGGGTTATTGACACCAATAATCCTTCCACAAGAATGTAAGAACTAACTTTAACATCATACCAATGTAAGAAACTTCATTTATTCTATCCTTACGAATATAAATATGAGGCTTCAAAGAAACATTCCAATGGGCACAACTTGCTCTCCACCCTACCATAAATGGCATCATCAAGCCATTTTAAAGCTCTAACCATTCCCCTGAGAAAGGAGAACTCATAATATACCTAAGATAATTTATGTGAATTCAACATTTACTAGATCCAAATCATCCCATTTTGTACCTAATACACTAATGCATTCCCACATCTGATGTTCCCTTCAACATACTCTAATTAATAAATGAATTCTTTCAAATAATAATCATAATAAACAAGATTCAATTAACACATGAAAAGAAAGGTGAATAAAAAACTTATCTCTCTACATGAGGTTGTAGGAATAATTCCTCTTCATTCCAATTCCAAGCCATGAGCTCTCACTCCACAATGAAATCTCATCTTTCTCCACATCCTCTCTTCACAAATTCTAAGCCAAAAAATGAAAAAAAAATGATTAGAATAATCCCCAAACCCTTCCTGTCATGACAAATATAGAGGATCAACACTAGACTTCCTTGAATGGGGAGGTGACACTTGTCACCTTCCCATTCCTTCCTCACTACGCACTCTCCCACAAGTGCTCACACATGTATAAGACTTTGGGAGGTGTGTCCACTCAACATCTCTTACAAAGTAGATTCACACATGTGAAAGTATTAATGCTCTTTCCATGTTCATTAATGAACTTTGGGGAGTGGGGTGAGAGAGTGACAAGTCAACTTTCCCAACTCTCAATGAATAAAAATTGTTCATTCATGTGGACTTTTGAAGGGTCAATCAAGTCCTAAGGACATTGTCACATGTACAAGGAGTCCCCCTTCCATAGGCATAGACCCTAGGGGTCTATTTTTGCACCAAGATCTATAAAATTGACCAAATAATGCCCTTTAAAAACCAAAATAAAGAAAAATAAAAAATTCAAGTCTCCATTAAGGATTCCAAAACCCTAATCCAACTTAAACCTTTAATCACATGAATTTACACATTAAAACTTCACAAAGCACATTTACACGACTCACAAATATTAGTTTCCTAAACATGACTTGCACCTTAACACACAACCCTAATTTCTTTTAGGTCATATGGTTGAAATTAAAACTTTACAATGAGTATTTAATAATCAAGGTCTACATGGTTCTCCCTTTTTACCTTTTGACATCTATCTCATATATTTTTCCAAGTACCTGTTTGGTTAGAAATCATAATAATCACCTATTACAAATCTCAACAAGATCAAATTTAATGGTTAGTGGATCAATATGTATATATATGTATACTTATTTTTTTCTCTATGTAAGATAAAATTTAAGTTTGTCTTTAATAATAATGAAAGCCTAACCTTAGCTAAATTATTTAACTACACTATTTAATTTAATTTTGAACACTCTTTCATCTAATAAAATTCACTATACAATTTGACATCTGATGCATACAATTTACCTTATTAACACATTTTAGGTATACCTATCATTGACTAGAGTTGTTCTGGTTTACACTTGGTGATGCTAGGCCAATTATCCTCTTTAGAATTTCTTCATGATCTTCAAAGTTCTTGCTTCAAAGTCCTAAATCTTATCCTTTTCCGAGCAACATAAATCACATTAGCAAATAATTTGAACTAATGTTAGATACACATCATTCCTTAGTGCATATCAATTTAAATTTATTATTTATATGATTCTTATACAAATCTCTATCTCACATTCTCGCATACATTTCTTACTAGTTTGCTAATTCACATTTAATAAAGCATATTTACCACCATAATCATTTAAACTAGGTCATAAAATAATTATAATAGTAAGCATGTGTTTTGTTATAACTTTGATAGTCTCCAACACCTTTAGCTTGAGTATATATGACTATTTATTTCACACTCATTTTGACATGATGTTCTAAGAGAATAATAAGGATTAACTCATTACGACTAACCATTGATGATTCTAATGATATGTCATACTTAAGCAATATTGATAAGGTCATCAAATTATTCACTACACTAACATAATTGAACTTATCAAGGGGTCACAAAAGTTATAGGCAAGGTTGGGCGTCACATCACCTTCAATCATGAAATATTAAATAATACGTCCAATTTTTATTTTTACTTCTATATCTTGATTTTTTGCATACGCCTTTATAGTAGACAATTCCTCTAAAAATATCCCCTCTTTTAACCATAACCTATCAACCAATCACACAGATACGACAAATACATACTGATAAACCAGACATAAACATGTTATGCTAATTTAGATAACCAAGCGACATCAATCTTAGAGACAACTTAAATAATTCTTTCAATAGGCACAACACAACAATTGACACTAGAATACGCCAGCAAATCAGATGATTTTCATTGATATCTCCATAGCTTCAAAACATACATCAGAGTCTCAACCCTGTGAAACATATTGTTCCACCGTATCTTCTATTCTCTATCCTATTCTACCTATTATGTGTATATTGTTTTCAAAATGAACATTTATACAATGAGAATTCGAAAGGATGCATCCTTTCAGAAATAGGAAATACAAATTACAAAATAAAAGATAGAGAATAATTAAGAATACATTTAGCCCTCGAAATTGAGTCTTAGCGGTGGTACAAAATAATCACAGTGCTCATAATATTGTCCATCTCCAACGGCATTCTAGATCATTGATTTCCATCTTGACCATTTCCTCATTTTTTGCTTTCGCTCACTTCTTCCAATGTTGTATCCTCTGTAGAAGTGGTCTTCATGATTTCATTCAGCATTGACTCACATTCATTTTTCCACTTGGTGGCTTCTTTCAGTTCACCTTTATCATCAAAGAATGTAATCATAGTTTTCTTGGCAGCAACAACTAACCCCTATTCATCACCTTGCAATTCATCATAGAAGTTTCGATGGTGATTAATTATATGATTTGCAGCTTCAAGTGCAGTATTGTTAGCCTCATTACTTTGGGCCAATTCATGAAACTTCTCCATGATTCGTCCGTCCATCCTTGTATGCTCCTTTAATGCAGCAAGAGTATGAGAGTATTTTCCCCACAATTTATTCAACCAAGATGTCAAATGATCCTGCCTCTTCTTGACAATTGTAGCAATTGCATCATGCTTTCCCTGAGAATAAGCACTTGATCCTACCCAGTGATCTTTTGCTTGAGAGCTTTCTCCTTGAGTGATCATTTTGGTTGTCCCCATTGAAACACCAACCAAGTCTTTGAGTCTATCATTTTCTCTCAACAATTTTTCATTATTCACTTTGTACATTTCTCTTTCTTTTATCAATAACTGAATTTGTGCTTTATTCACTTTGCAATATTTACTCCAATATCCGCAGTAGCTACAGGATCAACTTCTCCAACTTTTAGAGTCATTATATGGCCAAATGCCTTCTCTGTATCAACTGCCACTGATTTCCTGTGGGGTGGGTACAAATCCCATATCATCAATGATCCCTCATCAGTATTATACTTGGATCCTGCATATACTTCTGTCACCTTTTCCTTGTCAAGCTTGTGTGTAGCATGACTGTCCCTCAAGAAACTATCAAAAACCAATGCAAAATTCAAATCAAGGCCAGGAAATATCATGACACTAGCACTATCCAACATTTTCCTGCCCAATTCAGGAGTCATATTTGTCATTTCATCATCCACACATTTTCTCAATTGAGCCAACAATTGTTCCTCATTTCCTGAAGTAACATCATCAACATTCTCTCTAATTTCCTTCCCCTTCTGCTTGTACAAGAATGCCTTGAACTTTGGCGAATGTATAAACTCATCATCAGAGATAAATGATCTGTATTCCATTTGCCTTGCATCAACATCACCACTTTCAATACTCTGTTCTCTAACTGGGTAGACATACTGCTGAGTCCTCATCCTGGATACCTTTCCTGATCTATCCTGTGGCACATTAGCTCTTGGTGTTTCCTCATCTCCAAAAGACAATAGCTCAATATCTTGTAGCCCCTGGTTATATCTTCCAACCACCATTTTTTCTTCATCTTCATCCATATTCCTGATCATGTCATCAAAAGGATAGGGTACATGTGGATACCCTCCAAAGTTAATCCTTTCTTTGGCTGAATTGATATATCCTTCAGGGTCAAAGTTTTTCCTGGTTGGTCCTCTTTTCATATTATAATGCAACAATCTATCAAGGATTGAATTATATCCCTCTTTGGCCAACACAGTGAAATCACCAAAACACAAAGTACTAGGCATAAAATCCTGCTTCCCAAAAGAATTGAAATGCATCACACTGCAGTAATCCATTTGTCTGACAATTTCCAAATATGCAACCCTATTTGGAACTATCCTTGGAAAAATGAAAGGTGCATCTTCAAATCCATATACTCTGATTACCGTAGCTCCCTCCAAACAATACCAGTCTCCCCAATTATGATCAATTGGCCCATTGAAGTCCTTCGGCCGAAGGAATCTTTTGATCTCATCAGTCAATGAATAATTACAAGGATAATGATACAATTTATACAATGTCTTTACAAAATGCTCTTCAAAATGAATAAAACTAGAACCAGCAAACCTGTTGTCCCAAATAGCAGTCCACAATTGAACAGGCAATGCTTCACCCTCCCTAGCAATTTGAGAAACTCTCATTTCAGGAGGCCATACCCCTAACTCCTATCCAAAATATAACACCATGTGCATCAACAATGAATAATTTTTGAGATGGACAATAGAGGCTCCACTCTTTATAGCCATCAATCCTAAATCAAGCTCCTTAGAAATATATGAAGCATAGTCAAATGGCTTGGAGTTGTGATATTGGATATCTGTTGTGATGATCATTGGCACCATTGACATGAATTCTGGGGCATCCATCCCCAACACCTGACACACTGAAAAATACGTGTACTTCATATAAGGTTCAAACAAATCTACATGATAGGGAGGCCCCTCACTATCTTCCAGAGGCTCTGGCTTGTTACCCTGTTTGACCTTGTGAATTGGTAACCTCCAACCCTTATAAGTTGTATCCATTCTTGAAAACTCCTACAACTCCTCACAATTGATTTCCTCATTGCAAAACCCTTCCAATTTGAAAACCTCACCTATTGCTTCTCTTGACACATATATCTGTGGTTTTCTAGAAGGATCACATATAGATTTATCTAGCTTTTGTTTGAGAGCCAGGTAATTGATCAATAAGGTCTTGGTTCAACCTCCTTTCAGTGCCTTCATGTTCTGTATTAGTCTTTTGTTTCTTTCCCTTCGACTGACTACTCTCACCAAGCTTTCTACCCTTACCCTTTCCAGAACCAGAAGACTCCATTTTAAAGCTTACAGAATCAAAATGTGAAAAACAAAGAAGCGATTACTTATAGTACTCTGCTCGAGCTCCTCAGACCACAAAATGTCTCAATTCTCTGTTCAGCATGTCAATTCTTCTGCAATCAACTTGGTACTGAAGAATTAATTAAAACTTCATTGTTATATCCCGTCGTGCCATTAATGAAGCATGATGAAGGCTCATTTGAAACTGGTACTGTCACATCAAACGTCCTGTCGGTGAGAAAATTACAAATCTGGAGCGAAGTCCTTTTGCACCGTTTACTTAACCTTTCGCCAAGACACTTTGTGGTCTTACCGACACCTGGAATCAACTTGATGGCTACCGCTTCCATTTTTCATGTCACTGTAACAATTCCAAGTCGGGGAGATGTCTCACAGATATCTTTGCATCTTACCGATATGTACTTTTCAATGTATTCTCTAGTCGCTATGACAAGATCACCCTTTCGCTGATGAAAATAATCCTACCGATGAAATAAATTCCATCGGCAAGACTCATCTGGGAACTTCTTCTCCTGGCGATGCACATCTCTATCAGCATAACTTTTGAATCATCAAGACTCTATAACTTCTCACCGATAGCCTTTGAATACCCTTGAACTTGGTTTGGCCAAACAATAGCCACTTCACTAAGACCTTCCCCGATGAACATAAGTCTTACCGAGACATTTATTTGCAAGCCAGTTGGTAAGACAAAATGATTTCATTATGAGTTCATGCCGATACCAATCAGTCTGGCTGAAACAAGTCCTTTGTACATTAGTCGGTATGACATATTATATTCGCCCTGACATTACATCGATGCCCCAACATATGTCGATATATTTTTTATATATTCCTGTCGGCAAGAAAAAATACTTCGTCAAGACATTCTCCTGAATACCTTTAGCTTGACCGATATACTTCCACATGCGCCAGTTGGCGAAACACAATGTATTCGCTATGAATTCACTCTGACAATGATTTCCTTTGTCGAAATGACTCCTTTTGTCACCGAAACAAGAAAATTGTCCTGCTGATAGTCTGTAACAAACATACATTAGTGAAAATCCAGGTCGGGGAGACTTTTACTATGTCTTGCCGATTCAGGTCCTTTAATGAAATATGAAAGACTTGATGGATTCAATAGATTTTATGACAGAAAATAAGCAAGGCAATACAAAAAGGAACTTTTATGCTTATGATGAGGATGCGATCTTTGGAAACTCTTGGATCTTGATAGACTATAAAAATTTAAAAATTCACAGTTCTAACACCTTTTGACGTCACCTAGACTAATAATTTCTTGAAGAAAAGGGTAAAAATATGCATGAAAATGAACTTAACTAAAAAACTTCAAAGGTTGATACACTAAAACTAACTAAGACCTACAAAATAGCCTATTCACATTCAAAACAATGACAAAAACCTTGTTCGCATAGCTCATTTTGCATGCATTCTTGCATAAGTAATTTATAAGGAGGTTTTTAAAGTAGGACTCTTAGAAGGAAAACATCACAACTAACAAACTTTGCATTTACTAACACAGATTATAACCTGCAACTTGATACATTTTCTGCTAAACAGGTGCCTAACAATGAGACAAGACTATAAGGAAAGAGATAAATGTTATCTCTTGAAATTGCACCCTTGTTGAAACTAATGTTCAACACCTCAGTGTAACATTGGAAGACCTCTAAAGATGTGGGTTTCTTGCAGACAGAGGTCAACCTCCAAAGAAGGCCGACTTCCTTTGTGTTATCACCTAAACTACTGATTCTTTGAAGGGAAGGGAGAAGGAGAATGCATTAAAATAAAGATTAAATTCTAAGGTGATACATCAAATTGATGAGGAATTATGAAATGAAAACAAGATGAACATACACTGGGAAAATTAACTTCAACCGTTTCACATACTCAACACAACTTCTTTTAGACTTATGCATCAATCTTAATAGGCTGGATCTACATACACATCTTAGGAAGGAAAGATAAATTTCATGACTTTAAGGTATGAATGTAGACTAATAAAACATAGTTAAAGACTTGCATAATCAAAAGAGAAATACAAAAATGAGAGTAGTACAAACATGAACACTAGCTTACAAGGTAAACTCTATGTTGTATTCTAGATTCTAGTTGAGTTACA
>VDFB02202633.1:0-25114 GCA_007258455.2 Sequoia sempervirens | reverse complement strand
ACATTATGATCCAAGATTAAGGCATGTATTTGACAAAACACTAGTGGATACTAAGCAAAACAATGATGGTGAACAAAATGAGAGAGAGGGATTAGAGAACATTGAAGAAATTGACATCCATGATGATGTTGCAGATGGTTATGTTCAAGCACAAGAAGACAACAATCCAAAGTTAGATGATGTTATGGAAGACAAAAATATGGATGGTATAGAAAATGATGATCCAAATACATCTGGTAACAATATAGATGGTGTACAATCAAATTTCAATGATGATGAAGATGATGCAGGTCAAGATGAGGATGATTGATAATATTAAATACTTGAAAGAACATATGAACATTGAAAATGATACATTGGATGACATTGTAGCAAACAATAATGTTAATGACCAAGACTTCTAAATTTTTAGAATTATTTGCAATCCATGTTTAAAAAGGATGATTCTTATGGCCCAAACTTTGAAATGCTTTAGTAATATTATTTGTGTCAATACAAATTACCTATTGCAATGTCCTTAAATTGTTCAATCTTTGGTATGAATTGTTGGCAAAAAAAATTATGATTACTTGGATGCTTCTTCCACTCATTTTGTATCAACATATGTCTATGAAGACACAAAAGTTAATAAAATATTACTGAACGTAACTCACAATTATTTAAATAAGCAACTTTGTTAAATTTATTATTTTTAAATAGTTTCCATTTTTATGTTGAACATAATTTTGAACATGTAATTGAAAACATCCACACTAAATGCTTTATTGTATCAGCATAGTCATTCACATAAGCACAGTATTGAGGCTTAATAACTGATATTCATTCAAATATAAGAAGAAATAAGTATGAAAAACATAAGAAAAAATACATAATGATAACACAGTCATGGAGAATCTCTGATAATAAGATGTTCTATTTCATTCATAAGCTCAAAATAATCACACACTAACAGCAAATGTGCCCTAATAAATCTTACGAATTTAAATAACTTGAAGAAACCACTTTGGAGACAGCACAGTAACAGACAAGCATAAAATTTAACACAACAATTAAACACGAAAAATAGATTACCAATTATGAGAAATCTTCTCTATTATGTTGTTTCAAATATATATACATTTGTAGCAGAAGTCTTTGATATGATATGGATGGGTGGAATGTGCAATCTATCTTCTTACTAATGCCTACTATAATAGAAATGAAAAAGGAATATGATATGATGATCCTCTCAAAACTGGCCTTGGTTTCCTATTCATTCAAATATAAGAAGAAATAAGTATGGCAAACATAAGAAAAAATACAAAATGATAACACAGTCATGGATAATCTCTGATAATAAGATGTTTTATTTCATTCATAAGCTTGAAATAACCACATAGTAACAGCAAAGGTGCCCTAATAAATCTTATGAATTTAAATAACTTGAAGAAACCACTTTGGAGACAACACAATAATAGATAAGCATGAAATTTAACACAACAATTGAACACCAAAATAGATTATCAATTATGAGCAATCTTGTCCATTATGTTGTTTCAAATATATATACATTTATAGCAAAAGTATTTGATATGATATGAATGGGTGGAATGTGCATTCTATCTTCTTATTAATGCCTACTATAATGGAAATGAAAATGGAATATGATATGATGATACTCTCAAAATTGGCCTTGGTTTCCTATTTATATAGGAAGCAACAAGCTTCAGGCCTTTTACAAAAATAGACGACCCTTCAAAACTACTTCTTTTACTAACAACTAATTAATTTGCATAATTGAAGAAATAACAAGGATTAAGACACTTTAGACATATGTTTCCTTAAACTGAGCATAGTCTTAGGAAAATTCACTTGCTTTTGAGAGTGTGGTATTTAGTCGTATCAATATTAATTCCAATTCTTCGCCAAATAGTTTCCCAACAAGCTCAAATCCTTGAAACTAATTTTGAAGCATGTGTGAGGGAATTTATTGTTGTAAATTGTAATGATGCCATGATTACCATACTACAATCATCTCTTATTATACCCGCTATGGTATGGTGGTGTTTTCCCTTCCATTCTGATGTTTATCACACTACTGCCTTTCTCAAGACTTTTTGTTGCGGGGTTGCAGTGTACAATGCTCTACCAACTACCACATATGTTGCTCACCCTCCCAGCAGTATAGTGGTGTATGCTTTATCTTCTTGTTGTTTACCGCTTTACCACACTCCTTTGAATTTCCTTATGCAGTATTGTGATGTCCACTTATCTTCCATGCTTACCACTCTATCACCTTGCTCAAGACTTCTAGTTGCGAGGTTGCAGTGTACACCGCTCTACCACATATGTTGCTCACACTCCCTACGGTATAGTAGTGTATGCTTTATCTTCTTGTTGTTTACCACCTTACCACACTCATTTGAATTTCCTTATGCAGGATGGCTTAAATGTAAGTCAATTGAAAAGTATTATGGCCCGGCTATAAGGAGCATTTAAATGATTAACCATATGTGATGACCAACTAACTTAGAACTCGAGGCCGATACAAAGAACAATTTTAATGGCTCAACTCATGACTTAAACAACCATAACCAAATGCAATAGGTCAACATGAAATTATTGTAGGGACTTCACTTCATTGTAATTACTATGGAAATTTTATCTCCTAAGGCTCCAGCAATGTCATCCTGCATACCCGGCTTCATATGTTAGGCCATCATTAAAATTTAAGCTCAAATTTCCCTTCATTAATGCTCGTACTTATAAAAAATCCCTTATTTTATTTTATTTTATTCATTTGTAATTTGTAAAAAATAATTTCAAATAATCTCATATATATTATTTTCAAATAAAATTATAATGTAAAATAAATAATGTACATTATAATTCCCAATTATTGGAAAAACAATTCTCATAATTAAACAGTTTAAAAATAAAATTAAAAACTCAACTTATATACTGAGAATGGGAATTATAATGTGCATTCTTTTTCTATATACATATTTTTTTGTTTAGTATTTAATTTATTTATTTTAATTGAAACAATGCAAATAATAAAAAAGGAGGTGACAAAGGTTGCCAAAAGAGAGAAAAAGACTACAACTAGGCTGATAGCCAGCAATATAGTCACTTACAGCCACCAAAAATAGTAGGAGATTATATTAATCAAAATTCAAAAATTACAGATCGACTACCAATGCAGGAATATAAATGAAACCCTAATTTTGAGTCTCACCAGAGGCCAAGACAACCACCAAAACATCACCAAAAAATTAAACAATCCCAACACCAAGACAACCTGAATTTTGAGCCACCGCCACCAAGAGCCTCCGACAATCATAGAATCCAAAAAAACTAGCACCATCCCACCATGAGCCCGAGGTCACAGGAAGCCATTGAGATGGGTGAAGTCATTAAATTCCAACATCCACTCCACACCGTCATTCTCCACCAGCTGAAGAGCCTTTTTCAAATACTCCACCCTAACCGCAACCACCATCTAATGCCTAACAAGCGCCATTCCTTTCAACTCCAATAGAAGTGAAAAAAATTGGACCACCTCACCAGGAGTTTTGAGCATTTCCAAGTCTTTCGAACATGGCACCTCAAAGCCAAGAATAGAGGTCAAAATAACCTCATCCATGCCAACTAGGAGATTAGGATTGAATAGCTTCCTCATCATTGCCCAAACCAGGATTTTGGGGGTGTTTTGATCAAGCAAAGACACTAGAAAATGAGAGACTATGTGGAAATTAACTCGAACCATTTCAATGTAGACCACATGCTCTCATCCCAAAACCATTTTCACCACAGCCACCTTCAAATGATCAAAATCTAGAAGAATTTGTTTGAGCCTCTAGTCCATGGGTTTTTTGAAACCTCCTTGACTCACACAACAATCTATGAAAATCAAAGTGTCATCCCAAAGGTGGATAGCTCCTCAGCCAATTTAAACACTACATACTTTGTGTCCTCCATTATTCTTTCTCACCCAAGCGAAGCCTTTGGAACGAAAACTCTAGCAAATGCAAAATGCAGAGATTACCATCTTTGTTGGATTAAAATGAATGCCACCCTTTCATGTCATTTATTTTAATGCCCTCCTTTCATGGCATTCATTTTAATGCATATGTGCCACCCTTTGAGCTGACAAAAAGTCTTGTCGAGACTACCAACCAGGAATGTCGTACCCCCTGGTATAAATGAGGGTGACATTCGATGTGTTTTTATTTAGTATTTAATTAATTATAAGGATTTGTATTATTTTTATTTTCTTTTCCATTTTAAAATTTAGAATTAGTAAGTATAATTTTCATTTATATTAGGTATTTAAGCAATTTTAAAATTTTAAAAAACTCAACTAATATTATCTAAAAAAATTATAATTACTAAATGTTCAGTTTACCTATTCAAAATTTTAAAATGGAAAAGAAAATAAAAAGAAGACAAATCCTTATAATTAAATACCAAAAAAAAAAGTACAATCCTTATAATTAAATACTTTAAAAAAGCAATGCATAGAGTATTTTGTTAACCAAGTGGATTGTAAATTTATACCAAGCAAGGAATAAAATGATAGAATAATCAATTTAGTAGAATAAACGGCAATTTCATCTAGCGCTTGGTAATTTAGGGCTCACAAAACAAATAATGTTTACATGCTTGTAAAAAAGTAGAATAAAAAATAATTTAACTACATGCAAAAATAAATTATATACAATTTGTATAAGATATTATGCAGCGCAGGGCAGACTTTTGCAGGTAAAGCATTATTATAATATGATAAAATCAAGAAAAGGGTATCAATGGAACAAATAGTTTCAAGGGTTAGCAATCTAATATCAGCCATTGATTGGAAGTTTCATGTTTGTCTTCTTCAAATAGGATACACCTTCGACGTAAAACATATAGTGCCATCCCGATAAATACTACCAACTTTTTCAAAAAATTGGAGAAAAATACATTAAACCCTTAATTAACCCTCTACCCTCTACCCTAGTTAAACCCTAATCCCCATGAATAACCCCTATACCCTCTACCCTATACATTGGACCCTCAACCCTAGTTAAAACCTTAAGCCCAATTACTAAACTATCTACCCTAATCACTCAACCTAGTCAACCCTTAATCCCTCAACCCTCTACCCTAAACTCTAGTTAAACCCTAATCCAACATCAACCCCTATACCCTCTACCCTATACATTGGACCCTCAACCCCAGTAATCTCTCAACCTACATATATATCCTCAACCCTCTAGCCTCAACCTTAAACCCTCAAGCCTCAACCCTTAAACACTCTTATACACTATGTGTCCCTCTGATATACCCTATAAATTAAACCATTAACCCTAGTTAATCCCTCAACCCTCAAGCCTTAAACCCTCAAGTGTCCTTAACCCCTATACCCACTACCCTCTACATTGGAACCTCAACGTCCCTAATATTCGACCTTCAACCATATTATACCCTCAAACATCCTAGCTATACCCTAAACCCTTTACCCTCAACCCTTAATGTCCCTCAACCCTTAATGTCTCTCAACCCTAAACCCTTAAATCCTATATATACTTTGGACCCTAAACCCTAATCCTTGAACCACATACTGGCCTCTAGTACCCTCAACCCTAGTTAAACCCGTAAACCCAATTACTAAACTCTCTACCCTAATCCCTCAACCCTAGTCAACCCTTAATCCCTCAACCCTTAATTAACCCTCAACCCTCTACCCTCTACCCTATACATTGGACCCTCAACCCTAGTAATCCCTCAACTTGTATATATATACCCTCAACCTTAAACCCTCAAGCCTCAACCCTTAAACCTTCTTATACTCTCTGCGTCCCTCTAATCTACCATATACATTAAACCCTCAACCCTCAATTCTAGACCCTCAACCCTAGTTCATCCCTCAACCCTCAACCCTTAAACCCTCAAGTACCCTCAACCCCTATACCCACTACCCTCTACATCAGAACCTCAAAGTCCCTAATATTCAACCTTCAACCATATTATACCCCCAAACATCCTAGCTATATCCTAAACCCTCTACCCTCAACCCTTAACATCCCTCAACCCTAAACCCTTAAACCCTATATATACTTTGGACACTAAACCCTAATCTTTAACGAGAGCCACTTTAATTTTGACGATCTCTTTAATCTTTAATTTCGAACTTAATTTGATGAATCCTTTACTCGACCCTTTAACCTTGGTTAATCCTTTTGATCTTTATCTTATCTTTATTCACTTTAATTTTCACTTTAGTTAAACCTCGCGACGTATTCCTCTAACTTATACTTTCTAATTTATATATTGACTTCAACCTTTGTAATTTCAACGAACTCATCTTTAACCTTTAGAACCTTCGAGTACTTATGTCCTCTAATATACCTATACATAAACCCTCAACCCTCACTCTCAACCCTCAACCCTCAACCCTAAACCCTCGTATACCCCAACCCCTGCATCACCAATTCTATACATTGGAACCTCAACATCCCCAATATTCACCTTCAACCATATTATACCCCTCAAATGTCCTAGCTATACCCTAAACCCTCTACCCTCAACCCTTAGCATCCCTCAACCCTAAACCCTTAAACCCTATATATACTTTGGACCCTAAACCCTAATCCTTGAACCATATATCAGCTTCGAGTACCCTTGACCCTAATTCCTCAACCCTAGTTAAACTCGTAAATCCAATTACTAAAATCTATACCCTAATCCATCAACCCTAGTCAACCCTTAATCCCTCAACCCTTAATTAACCCCCTACCCTCTACCCTCTACCCTAGTTAAACCCTAATCTAGCCTCAACCCCTATACCCTCTACCCTATACATTGGACCCTCAACCCTAGTAATCCCTCAACTTAAACCCTCAATCCTCAACCCTTAAATGTTCTTGCAACTTCATATTCACCTGATCTACCCTATACATTAAACCCTCAACCCTCAATTCTCAACCCTCAACCCTAGTTAATCCCTCAACCCTCAAACATTAAACCCTCAAGTACCCTCAACCCCTATATCCTCTACCCTCTACATTGGAACCTCAATGTTCCTAATATTTGACCTTCAACCATATTATACCCTCAAACATCCTAGCTATACCCTAAACCATCTACTCTCAACCCTTAACATCCCTCAACCCTAAACCCTTAAACCCTATATATACTTTTGACCCTAAACCCTAATCCTTGAACCATATACCTTTTAGTAACCTCAACCTTAATCCTCAACTATAGTTAAACCTTTAAACCAACTTACTAACCCCCTACCTTAATCCTCAACCCTAGTCAACCATTAATCCTCAACCCCACCAACCCCTCACCAACCCCACCCTCATCCCTAGCAAAACCCTAATCCAACTCTCAACCCCTATACCCTCTACCCTACACAACTCAACACTATTAATCCCTCAACTCCGCATATATATACCTCAACCCCTACCTTTCAACCTTTTAAACCCTCAAGCCTCAACCCTAAACCTCTTATGTCTCTACCCTCTCATCTACTCCCTATACATTAAACCTCAATCCTCAACCCTACATGACCTCGGCACCCCAACCCCTATGCCCACCACCCTCACATCGAATCCCTCAACATCCCTATTAATATTCTAATCTTCAACCTCATATACCCTCAAATTCAGCCAAACCTCTACCCCTCGGGCCTTAACATCCCTTTAACCCAAACCTCAGAACCCTATATATACTTTTGGACTCAAACCCTAATCCTGAACCATAATTCTAGTACCCTTAAACCAATCCTCAACCCTATTTAAACCTCTAAACCACTCACTAACCCCCTCTACCCCAGTAATCCTCAACCTTACTCAACCCCACTAACCCCCACCCTCACCCTCAACCCTCTCACCCTAGTTAAAACCTCAACTGCCCCAACCCCTATACCTCTACCCTATACATTGGACCCCTAAACCCTAGTAATTCATCAACCTACATATATATACACCCTCAACACTCTACCTCAACCTTAAACCATCAAGCCTCAACCCTAACTCTTATACCCTCTATGTCCCTCTCTACCCTATACATTAAACCTCAACCCTCACTTCAACCTCAAATTTCGGTACCTCTTTTCAACTCCCCTGCCCACCTGCCACTCCCTCTACATTGGAACCTCAACGTCCCTAATTGACCTTCAACCATATTATACCCTCAAATTTCCTAGCTATACCCTAAACCCTCTACCCTCATCCCTTAACGCCCTCAACCATAAACCCTCTAAAACCCTCTATATATACTTTGGACCCTCGACCCTAATCCCTCAACCCTAGTTAAACTTGTAAACCCAATTACTAAACTCTTTACTCTAATCCCTCAACCCTAGTCAACCCTTAATTAACCCTCAACCCTCTACCCTCTACCCTCTACCCTCAACCCTAGTTAAACCCTAATCTAGATTCAACCCCTATACCATCTACTCTATACATTGGACCCTCAACCCTATTAATCCCTCAACCTGCATATATATACCCTCAACACTCTACCCTCTACCTTAAACCTTCAAGCCTCAACCCTTAAACCCTCATATACCCTCTACGTCTGTTTGATCTACCATATACATTAAACCCTCAACCCTCAATTCTCAACCCTCAACCCTAGTTAATCCCTCAACCCTCAACCCTTACACCCTCAAGTACCCTCAACCCCTATACCCACTACCCTCTACATTGGAACCTCAACGTCCCTATTAATATTCGACCTTCAACCATATTATACCCTCAAACATCCTAGCTATACCCTAAATCCTCTATCCACATCCCTTAACGCCCTCAACTCCTAATCTCTTGAACCATATACTTTAGTATTCGACTTAATCCTCAACCCTAGTTAAACTCTTTACACCTTACCATTAAACTTTCAGATTCCAATCCTCAACCCTAGTTAACCCTAACTCAACCCTACCCTCTACCCTCAACCCTTAGTTAAACCCAATCCCACTTCTCAACCCCTATACCTCTACCCACATTGGACACTAACCTGTAATCCTCAACCTTCTTATAATACCCTTTAACTTCTACCCCAACCTAAACCCTTGCCTCAACCCTTAAACCTCTTATACCTTTTTATGTCCCTTGATCTACCTTACATTAAACCTCGCCATCCTAAGCATCCTCAACCTCAACCTTTAAACCCTTTGGTACTCCTTTAACCCTACTCTACCTCTAAGATAAACTCAATATCTCCTATTATTTGACCTTTCACTATATAATACCTCTAAATGTCCTAGCTATACTCCTCTAACCTTTTATCTTTACTCCTTAATCTGCCCTCAACCCTAAACCCTTAAACCCTATATATACTTTGGACCCTAAACCCTAATCCTTGAACCATATACCCCCTAGTACCCTTGACCCTAATCCCTCAACCCTAGTTAAACCCTTAAACCAAATTACTAAAATCTCTACCCTAATCCCTCAACCCTTAAACCCTCAACCCTAGTCAAACCCTAATACCTCAACCCCTATACCCTCTACCCTATATAATATTTGACCCTCAACCCTAATCCCTGCACTATAAAATTTCAACCCCTATAGCTAGCGTCTCAATTCTATACATTACAGCACTCAACCCTAATCTCAAACTATATATTCGCCTAACCTCTACCCTCAACCTTAAACCTGCTCAATCCTCAACCCTAATCCCTCAACCCTAAACCCTAAACCAGTGTAAACCCTTATATACCCTACCTCTTCTACATTGAACCTCAACCCTACTTACTCTCTAACCATATATCACCAAACATCCTAGCTATACACTAAACCCTCTACCTCAACCCTTAACATCCCTCAACCCTAAACCGGCCTTAAACCTTCTACCCTCTACTCTCAACCCTAATCCCTCAACCGGCCTATACCCTCAACCCAATACCCTAAACCCTAAACCGTTAAACCCTCTACATCCCTATACCCTCAACCAGCCAATACGTACCCTTTTATACCCTCGACCCTAATCCCTCAACCCTCATCCCTCAACCCTTAAACCCTTAAACCCAAGTAAATTACTCTCAACCCTTAATCCTATTAGAAGTGAAAAATATCACATTTTTCAATAGCCTCCACCCACCTATCCTCCACATTTCACAGAAATTCATCACATTTTAATTTTATGATCAACGCAAATTGTTGAAATTTGTGTGACAAGATCGATTTTGTAGCCCACATTTCCAAGTTGACACACCCATAAATGAGTTTGAGACTCCATAATCTTTCCCTATTCCTAAATAAAACTTAACACTATCAGCCTAACAATGCCTCATCGGCGGAGCCCCAATCATAGCCTCGTTGATGGCCCAATGAAAGTAGTTCATAACCTAGTATCGGTGTAATTATACCTTATCGGGCTAACTCCAAAGGTGTTCTCCCTAATAGACCAAGAGAGTCAAAAAAAGTAAGCACATTGTTGTAACTCATGAACATCAATGGAATGAATGTTTGTGTTCCCCCGATGGCCTAATATAATCACATATTATCAATAATTAAAATATATTAGGGCGATTAATGTGTATTGGGGTAATATATTTTGGCATTCCATCGATGGACCGAAGGAAAGTTGTTCATCAGTGGAGAAGGTGGCTATTGGTGGAATAAGGATCATAGTCTCTCTGATACAATGATGATGATTGTAGTAGCTGATGTGACATCTCAAGGAATCATTGAGATATTTAGAAATAAATGCTTCCCTTCGATGACAAGACTGAAATGGGTGGTGTATTTATGAGCCAGAATTGAAGGACAAGTTGATCGCATAATTGTCGTATAGTCTGGAATATTTCATTGAGGATAGAGCAGAAAGGAAAAGCTAGGAGCTTTTACATAGCAGAAACTAGTGGAGACGAGACCCAAGTACACCAATCCCAGCTAAGAATTTGTATTTTTTCAAAAGATTAAGAATTCAAACAATGGAGAAAAACATAGCAAAACTCAAAGCTAAGAAATAGAAAATTGATAAGAGACCCCTAAATCAAACATGATAGATCAATGCCCCGAGTTGGGGCCAAGACCTAGGAGGAGTGCTCCAACGAATCCTTCAATGGATAGATTATAAGATAAACATAAGGGCTTGGGAGATATGTGGACACCATGACGCAGGTATGAACTCTTCATGTATCATTACAAAAAACAATTTAGGTTTCATCCAGTCTGCAACTTGTGGAGGTTGAACTTGGAAAAACTTGTGGTGCCCAACGTGTTCATAAATGTAGAACTAATTAAAGCTCTAGCTAGCAGATACAACCCCAAGAGGAGAACTATTCAATCACATAATGGGGTTGATGTGCTTGTTATTTTTGAGGATTTAATTTCTAATGTGTTTCAATTGGAGTGTCCTATGAACTTGCCATTCACAGTTAGAGACCTCTTGATAGAGTATCACCATATAGATACAAGCTACAAATGATGGAAAATACCCTTGCATAGGCCCAAAAATGAAGGAGGTAAACTCAAGAGGTTTTTGAGTAATGAAAACCCTCCTTTTCATGAGGAGTTGTTTGAAGAACATTTCTGATACACTTATTATTTAGCTGGTCAAGTCTTGGGGGTAGAGGTCCCACCTTTCATGTCTATTTCCCCAATGGTCTTAGTTGTAGACATACAAAGCATTGATTCCAGATCATTCAATTATGCTAGATACTTGGCCAATGACCTAAACCAGAAGCTTGAAAAGATTAAAAATAATAGTGAATATATTCATTTCAAACATTATTCTTTGTTCATGCATTTGTTCATGCATGAGGGACATGTTAGAAGGGTCTGAAGTGAAGAATTAAGAATAAGAGATATAGATGAAAATGGAAACCTCAAACCTATATAGATGTGGACTTCATTGTGGGATAGTCGATTTGGTAGATCTCATTATCTTTATTTTGAGGATTTTTTTGTGAAACCATTGATGAAGTTGTTGGGATATCCGTGTGATTATAACTTATCCCTAAAAGTACAAAATTTTCTAAGACCAAAGGAAAATTACCCAAGGAAGAAGGTGAATCATAACTGGGGAGACTAGTATGCTTTTCCTGACTGCATAGTGATCAAGGTTTATGGGTTTGAAGGAACTCACACTTGCTGCCATGAGTAGTTCCTGATAGAGTTTCCTACTAAGAAATTGTGAGGTAATTAGAAAATTTTGATGCCAAAAACCTCAAAGAACACAACAAACAAACAATTTTTCCCAACACTTTATGTTTTGGAGACTTTACAGTGGTTGCAAATGAGGGATATGAGGAAATTGATGCTAAATTAGCACAGTATAACCTCCCTCTAGGCAATAAAAAGAAAAAAATTGATGCAGAAGGCTTTATTCACAAAGCAAGGCTATCACAGGGGTTATCAAGATATGAGCATGTGTTCTCAGATGAAGATGTGATCAAAAACCATGATGAAGCCTCTACCACTGACAGAATGATTGCATATAATAGGGTTATGCTTGCAAAGGAATGGAAAAGAAGAAATGCCTCATCTTATTCGAGGGAATTTGGTGAAATACAGGATCCTCTAGCAAGGATTGAGCAACTCATTGCTCATGTGAATGAATTGGTAAAGGATGTCCCTTCATTTGTCTTTGATGCCACTCATACAACCTATTCAGGAGTGCAAGCTGAAGATATAAGGCCCTTAGATTATATTCCTTCATAGCCAACTCTTGAGGTGAGTTTTTTTGTAGATACTAATATAAGTGAATATGAGGAGAGTGATGAGGAAGATGAGAAATTACAACAAATAAGTGCTCCTGTAATTGCACAGTATGAGCCTCCTCAGGAACACAATGTTGTAAGATTTGAAGCATCAGATGAATTATCTAATGATGTTAGGGTCAATATTGGATAGGAGTTCATTTTTTATGAATATTTTGTTAAGTCTTTTAAGTTTAAATCATTTTTTTATTAATATAAAGGCAAGAAAATGACACAAAAGATGCAAGATGTCACTCTTGAATGAGAGGTTGCTACTTTGGAAGAATTGAAAAAATAAATAGACAAAGAGATGGATTCCATCACTCCTGAGAGAGGGAGAGAGTTACTTCAGGAAGCTGGAGTATTTCTTTTTCCCAAGTGGGATATAAGCTCTACAATTGTGTTTGATAGTTTCAAAAAGAGAGGGGACAAAACAATGAACTTAACAGAGGAAGCAAGTGATAAGATGTATTCAAGATTTGGATAAAATCCAGATGAGGCCACCTTGATTATTTGGTCACTGTACCCCCATGACAAAAGACCTATTTTTATTGATAATCCAAACCAAATTTTTGGACATCTCTTGGTCCAAAGAGTAGGGGACACCAATCCCATGGAGATAGAAAAATTGAATGTCAATGTGGCAAAATTCACCAAAGCATAGATTGATAAGTTGGTTAAAGAAAATGATAGGTTGAAGAAGGAATTAGCACATCAAAGAGAAAGATAATCTTCCTCTTCCACACCAGAGTTGTATTCCCCATGGCTTGAAAAGGATAAGAGAGTATTGGATGCAATGGCTGATACAACTTATTGGAAAAATTGTCACTTGAAATCTCATTAAAAATGTAAAAATTTGGAGAAAGAAGTCAAAACCATCAAGTATAATACTGCATCTAAAATGATCAAGGGGAGATTCAATAAGATGATGAAATGTGTTGATGAATATTGGAGATAATTTAAGCAGGTATACTCGGCAATAGAGGAGAATGAACAACTACAGGGGAGAATAATTGAAAAGAGAGAGGAGCTTCGAGACAAGCAAATCCTAAAAGGACAAATAATGTAAACAAAAAACAAATTGGTAGAAACACACAATGGATATCATAACAAGCTCATGGAAGATCTTGACTACTTCAAGTCAATTCCAACTCTTTATGATGATATCAGAAATCCTCGAGAGTATGATGATATCAGAAATCCTCGAGAGTATGATGATTGGAAGGAAGAGTTTGATGTGCTTCTAACTACTGCACTACATGAAATCAATGATGAGGACATAATTTTACAAAATACTCACAAGCAGCTTGAGAAGATGATGTATAGGGAATATGATATGAGGGAAGTGATCTCCAATATAGATACTTGTGCTCAACAAGAGTACATTCATCACCTCTTTGCATTTAATTTGTTCCTTAACCAAACTATGGATATACTAGACACAATGAGACAACCGTCAGGATGAAAGGAGTCAACTGACAGCATGAGCACCCTATCATGGAGTAGAAGCTTTGAATAGATCATGGAGTAGAAGCTTTGAATAGATCTTAGGTGGTCATGGGCTTCTACTTGGAGATTAATGGATTGGTGCATTCATTTTCTACAATATTTTGTTTTCTTAATTATATTTAGTTATCAAATGACATGACTTTTTGTAATGGGTTTGTAGCTTCTTTCCTCTCATATATATATAAGAGAGACCAAGACCCAAATATATCATCATCACATCATTTCCATTTAGGGTAGAAATTAGTAAGAAGATAGATTGCACTAATTCTCCCATCCATCCCATATCAGAAACTACTGTTATAATGCATATTATTCAAAGATAAAAATAATGGAGAAGGTTATGCATAATTGTTAATTTGCTTTCAAGTGCTCAATTGTTGTGTGGATTTATATGCTTATATCTTATTTGGCTGTCTCTGAAGTGGTTTTTTATTTTATTAAAATTGAATGTGTGAAAATATATTTAATTTTCCAATACACATTTGTTGTAATTGTGTGATGTTGTTGACAGGTTTCAGTGTATAGAAGAATTAAAGTACCTTTTAAGAAATCAAATTTGATAGGTTCTTGTTTGGATTAAAGTCCTTTTGAATATATTGTATTAATTAGTTTCCTTTCACATATGAATTAAATCCTTTCACAACTTCATAGTAGTTGTGTTGTTTTTATTTGTAATCTAATTGAAAACACAAACACTCTAATGAAACATTAAACTAAAGAAATTGAAATAAAATTAAATAAACAAGAATTCTTCAGAGCCGTTCCATTTTCTCTATCTACAGTGATTCTTTTGAAGCTGTTGCTCTCAAATTTGATGTAAGATTCTCCAAATGGCTATTGTAGAATGAGTATGCAAATGAAAACCTCTATTCTATATGTTGGTGAAGATGGTATTGCTGACGGATATGAACAGGGGCTGTGGATTATGCACAGGGGCTGTGAATGAAAAATATCATGATTCTATACTGCTATTGCTATGATTCTATGCTATATTATGCTATGATTCTATGCTATGAAAGTATGAATGCTATGAAATTTTCCTATAATTTACTTGCTTAAAACTTCTATATCATTTGGAGCTCCCGGCAGTCGTATTTATAGATTTTTGCAGGCACAATCCCGGCTGGCAAGAATCTACGGCTATGAGATTGTCTGGTAGGTTTGAATGGTGAAAGATGAAGAAGTTGAGAAAAAAATGGGAGAGGTTGAGATGTTGGAGAGAAGGATGGATTCCTGTCTTCAACCCACGGGAACAAGCCTGCGCAAAAACAAAGAAAATTTAATTTTCTATTTTGGCAATTTGTTTCACGAGTGTTGAAGATAAATCCCAAAATTAAATAAATAAATAAATTTATTTAATTTCATTTATTGCATTTGATTTTTGATTTTTATACTATGAAAGATTTAATTAAATATTTTAGAATATTTAATCATGATGTGACTTTAGAAGAATATGAAATATTAGAAGAATTAATTGAATATTTTAGAATATTTAATTATGAATTGATATTAGAAGAATATATTAGAGGAATTAATTAAATATTTGAAATATTTAATTATAAATGATATTTAGAAGAAAAGAAGAATATTTTAATCTTTATTTGAATAAAATATTCAAGCGAAGATTATTGATAACTAATATAAATAAATTGTAATATTTATTTAATTAATTAAGAAATGAATAAGAAAAGATGATTAAAATGAAAGAATGAAGAAATATAAATAAATTATTTAAATTTATTTATACGTAGATGGAATTCGGAGATTTAATTAAATATTAAAAATATTTAATTAATTACCAGACAATGCGATGTGACCATTTTTAGGTGTATACAGTAGCATTAGGGGATATCACTAGGATTACTACGAAGAGAGCCCAACTATTCAAGTTAAGCTAAAGAGTGAATCTACCCATCCTATAGAAGCCTATCTCCAAAACCATCATTCACCTCTCCACTCCATCCACCCAATAGAAGTAGGCATTGGTCATAATTAGATATTTCATACAAAATAGAACTCACAAACTTTAATTCTCAATTACTCTCATTATACATTTGTCGCTAAAACTTTGTATCTACTCCACCTTCACATGCCTTAGTGAGTAGATTGCTCAATTCAGGAACCATATTTACCTTCAAATCTGCCTTATTGTTCAAGTATACCTACCTAGGTCTAGTAGAACCTAAAGAGTAGAAGGTAATCAGTCTTGTTTACCTTGTTTGTGGGCCAAAGGTGTATTAAGGGATTAGCAACCCCTTATGGTTTAAAACTTGCACTTATGAGACCTAACAAATCCCTCAACCCTTAAACCATCAAGTACCCTCTACCCTCTACCCTCAACCCTCAAGTACCCTTAAACCCTAATCCCTCATTAACCCCTATACCCTCTACCCTATACATTAAACCGCCCTTAACCCTCAATTCTCAGCCCTCAACCCTTAACCTACACAAAGTATTATAGTAAAGGAAAAATTTGCTTTGTTTATGATTATCTAGAGGAATAAATGGGGAATGTTGGTGACAATATGGATATTTTCACACAAATTGTTGCATTTCATGTTAAATACAATGAAAAATCAAAGGTAGGAGATCTTTTGATGCAAGTGAAATGTAGGAAAGCAACTGAAGGCTAGTGAATATTAGGGAAGGATTTATTGTTCTAACACCCTTAATCCCTGCTAGATCAGAACAATCAGGCACTAAATTAGGTGCTACATCAAGCACTAAATTAGGCACCAAAAAGGCTCTAAATCAGGCACTAATATGGGCGCTAGCATAGACATTAGTCTGGGTGTTACAGTAGACATCGTTTGTTGGCGCTTGGTGTTAATAAGGGCATTACAGTGGGTGTTAATAGCAATGCTAATCTTGGCGCTAATTGCAGTGCTAATGTCAGCACAAATTTGTGTCGGATGTAGTGCTGGATTATTTTGGTCAGTGCAAAAAATGCTAGAAATAGTGCCATCCCAAAAAATAGCACCGACTTTTCCCAAAAAATGGAGAAAAATACATTAAAATAGTTGGTGGAAGCAAAAAAGGGAGCTAATCACAGAGATTTTTTGTAGTGATTCAAGTGCTCATATCTTAGAAAAGCATATTCTTCAAGCAGGGTATCATTTGCATGTTATGATAGTGGCCTCTATATCAGTACCACTAGGTGGTTCAACATGAGGGTAAAATTTTCAAAAAAATAGAAAAATCAAAAAAACTCAAAAAATCAAGAAAATAGTAAAAATCAAAAATCGTCCTCTAATGAAAACCACTACGGTTGTGCTTTGGGCATGTACTATGATGTAAACCTGGAAAACTAGTGTCATGAGTAGAATCAAGCATCTATATGATCCTTCTCAGACAAAAGTATCTCATCCTTGTCATGATAAATCCAATGTTCCCTCCATCCATCCATTATACCTTTATCTAGATATTCTAGCTTATCTTGATCTTGACAAAGGCTCGGCGTATACTTCAACTCTACTTGTGGAAAAATATTGACAAGCTCTTGACCATTTCATCCCATGAAGTCCCATAGACCATATCTAGCATGCTAAGACTTTGTTGAACTATTCACATCTACATTGTTTATCTTGGTTTGTCCATTGCACTATGAAACATTGCTAGACATTGGGGCAAGTTATTGCACTCTTATTTTTGAATAACTTGTTGGTTCTTCAAATCAACAGATCAAATGAATCCTAAAGACTAGCCAATTTCTTATGTTTAGATTCACAAATGGATTTGGCCAACTGATAGGAAATGGAATTAACACACATTTCCCCTACACTTGAGGCATTGTAGGACCTAGGGGGTGACCCTTTAGCAACACATAAATATTTAGACACACAAATAATAGGATATTGCTTAACAGATAATGCTCTCACAGAATTATATTGAGAAACATAAAATATCACTCAATATTGACTAAGACATTGAGTGAATTTCACTAACTAGCATGGAGAACAAGGCAAACACATAACTCAGCATACAAAACTGAAATGGTTTTTGATTTAATAATTTGAGACCAAATTGAAAATAGTAGAAGCATAATGATTGACCAGTGCCAAGAAGAAGGCTACAGATTCATACAACCAGCACTTCATCCTACAATGTTGAGCATGTTCTAAAGATCTTTGCAATTGTTATCACATTATGACAACAAGACCACTGAAGCTTTATCTCATAACCATTCTTACAGATCCACCTGAAAAGACAATACTCCTATCACATTTATTGAAGCAATTACACTACCCCCTTGAATAATAGGCAATAATAAGTTCAGCTGACACTCATTAAAGAAATTACATCATTCACAGAACAAAAGGAAACAATAGATGTAACTCAAATGCAACAATTGTGCATGAAAAAACTCAAGTAATCTTTGATTATTGAATACAAAAGAGTTTTACATCTCAGTAATGGAGACAGTCATCAGATAAAATATATTCATGAAATCATAATTTTGAACACAAGAACACCTCATATTAATGACTAACAGTTATAATTCACCCTAGCAATACAATTCTACCTAGATCTTCTACCTGCCTTGCAGAGCTTTCAAAAAAATGGAACCCCTTACAATGAGAGAAGAATGAGAATAAAAGGAAAATAGAAGCATCCCTAAAGTTAATCCTTTGATGACACATGTCAGCATCCTTCTTCAATCTAGAAAAGATTCTCTTATCTCTCCTCCCTTTGCAACAACAAATTTTTCCTCCAATTTACCTTTGCTTATCCGCAACAGAAAATTTACTCCACCATGAAGACCAACACCATTTTACCTTGCTATTGAGGAAATAATTTGCTCATGAAAACTCCAGTTTACTCTCTATTGTTTTTCCTTGTACCATGTCAGAGACAAGAAACAATTTACACAGAAAAGATAGAAATACAGCTTCCCATCGCACTTTCTTAAAATTTTCTAAGACTTCAATGCCTTTATTTTGTGTGTACCATGCTATGGCATTTCATGAGATCACATATATTTGGGGTTTCTCTAGCACTTTGTGTGGCTACTCTATTTCTTGTTCTGTAGATTCCTCACAGTGACGTGATGATTCACTTCGAGTAGATTTAATTATTTCTTTTGTTCCTCCTTTGTGCCTTGAAGGGTATTCACACCCTATCCCAAATTTTGCACCTTTCATCTCTCAAAACAGCCTCTATCTCTTCATTTTAGAACATTGCCTCTTCTTCCAATATAAGGCACGAGTCCCCTCTTAAAATCATTTGATCTCCTTCTGAAAATGGATGGCGCCCCATCTCTTTGTTACGTGTTTGAGCCAGTTATAATAAGATTTGGGTGTCAATGCCAATATAGAAAACCTCAAACAGCTACAATACATTCCAACTACAAGCGCTAGAAATTGCCCTTGGCAAAGCAGGCTTAAACCTTTCTTATGTCAAATTCCAAAAATCTATAAAGATGCCTCTTGCAGCAAACTCATTCCATGTAGCTTGTTCGATGGCTCACACATTGCTAGCAATTATTCTTCATACTACGCCAATCCCAAATCCCATAGCAATTTTCCAAGCATTTGATCTGAAGAACCTTCCTTGTAAACAATCCATCTTGTTTAAATACCTGCTGTGAAAAGTAACCAGCCCATTCCACAAAGTTTGGATACTACCAGATATGTGTGCAAAAACATTTCCATATTCTTCAAATATGTTTTTCCAGTCCTTGATATACAACTTTATCAACAATTTCTAGGTTAACCCATTAACCAAATCATTCACTTCAATGAATATACATTGCATAATTAATGTGCTATTGCCCTGGTTTCTTGCACGCTTTGGAATTGATACAATGATCTAGCAATTGTTTCCACTTTGTATATAAAAAACATTTGCTTGAAAACATGTAACCATGTATAAGTGTATTTGTCTGATCATTCCTTGGATTTTTTCTCTCACAGTGAGAAGCTACAAAATGATTCCAGATTCCAAGTGGAATTTCCACATCTGAATTACTCATAACTGATTCACAGTATACACCTATCACTTGTTCATATTACTTCAATCCAGTCATCTATGTTCACATGAATTCTATAAAGATGATTTACTTTTCAACATCATGCAAATGTTCAAGCAGCCTAGAAAAATTGAATAGTGTTGCAACTTTGTCCCATGGAAAATTCAAGTGGAGCACCATCTTCAACAGATAGATGGAAGAAGCTTATGATGATGGAAAATGACAACCCACTAATGAAATACTGCATTGGAAATTCATGTCTTTCATAATCAAAGTGTCCTTCAACAAGAGTGTGTCAGGTCCCCATGTGGGCCCGACTAAAAAAAAATATTTTCAAACAAATTTCATGTTGAACTGATTAGACACAACCTTTGAATGCATCTGGGGTGAAAAGATAAACTCGATTGTCATCAAAACTTGCTTTCAGGAAATTTTTGAACATTGAGCAAAACTAGCCAAGTGAGCTCTGGAATCACCTTTGAAAACTAGTCAAACGGCCTCGTGGAGTCATGGAAACTTATAGGCCTATAGACATTAGACCCAAGAATGGAGTACAATAGATGGTTCAAATAAATGGATCACAAGGTGAAAATTATTCAATTTCAAAGTTGCTCATTTGAACTTTTCTACAATTGCAGTTGTTCATAACCAATTAAAACTTAACCCAGCACCTCATTGTAAAAATATCAAATCAACTCCTAACAAGTTGCCACTAGAAACATAGGCTCATTCAGGTACACTGAGTACGTGCACAAGAGGGATTTGTGTCAGTCATCATTCATCAAAAGATATTGAAGTTCAAAGTTGACCTCTTCGAAACAATTTTGAAATGCAGATGTAAAAATGGGAGAAATTGCATTTGTTTTTGACCTGGTAAAAATAGAAAATTAGATTATGAAGCTCTGAAATCTAACATGGGTGCTCAGGAATGTATGGAGGATGGAGAGCAACAATCATTTTTACTTGGCATTCATCCAGTTGTAAAATATTGACTTGAACAAGAGGCTACTTTGCATAACAGGGAGTTTGCAAATAGTAGAAAAGTGCCAAAACCCTCTAGCTTCACTTTTTGAAACCCCATCAAAACTTATCAAGGGAAGATGAAAATTGACATGCCCACTCACATGTCACGTGAGTGGGTCCACTGAGGGGTTTTGCACAAAAATCAACTAGCTTCATGTTACAACCTTCCAAAGTAGGTCACTTAGGTAGATTTGTTAGGTGCACTTTTGAGAGTGTAAAGGAAAAATTTTTGAAATGGGCACTTCAAATTTGCAAAATTTTAGAGTGCCATCATAACTCTTGATCCATGTCTTATACCTCAAAATGTGATATTGACATCGGGATCTAGGTATCATTTATCTCAAAATATCATCAAAAAACCAAAAACATTCAAAAAATCAAAAAAATCAAAATCTTGTATAGCCAAAAATCCAAAAACATCAAAATATTGTACAGCTAAAATCCAAAAACATTCAAAAATTGTAAAGTCAAAATCCAAAACATCCAAAACAAATCAAAATCCCTAAACAGGTCAAAACATCAAAAAATCAAAAATGTACCTTGTTGAACTACATTGTCTTTGAGCTTGAACATAGGAAAGGCCATCACTGATGTTCCCCTGAGACACTTAAGGTTAGGATTTTATCATAATAGACTACCAATCCCTCAAGTGTTCATATCTCATCAATAACAAGTCAAATTCAGTCAAACTACATGGTCTCTACATGTATAACGTAGGCAAGGAAAATCTTTGATGAGCCCCCGAGGCCCTAGGTCAGTCCCTTTTAGGTCTTGGTCAAAACTCCGAAAACACAAAAACATTTGAAAACTTAGAGAACACAAAAGAATAAGAAAAATTAGAAAACTCAAAACATTTGGAAAACATGGAAAATCCCTAAACAGCCTCAAGTAATTGAAAACATAAACATTCAAAAAGACCAAAAATAGCCTCAAAACATTTCAAAAAACACCAAAAACATTGAAATATTTTGGAGAAAATACCAAAACCACCCATCTCATTTTTCTTTCACCCGCGATAAACTTTCATTCATAATAAATCAATCGTCATCATTACCCTTCGATAACACAAACGGAAAACAAGTACAACAATCAACAAAAGTAGAACCCTAAACGCAACAAATAAAATACTTGATCATTATAAAATATTTCAATCAAACCTTATATCAATGACCTTTCCAATAACCTATCAACTTGCCACCATCCACTAACATGTCCTAGGATGCATCCTTCCTAGAATGGGCATTATCTTTGGCAATCACTTTGGATATTTATCCTCAAAACACACCTTTGGAAAGAGATATAAATAACATTGACTATTTTTTTTTATCTTGTCTTATGATTTATCTCATTGACCCATTTTGACCACCTCTTAATGATGTCTAAACTATTTAGAGAGAAAATAATGGGGCATTGATCATTATCTTTCGTTTGTTGTGCTTGTGGGATATTCTTGTAAAATAATCTTGGTGCATACTTGCTTTGTTGTGTGTAGGGAGGTCATTTGGAGTAGATTGTTGACTATTGTGTATGATTTGGTTTGAGATATTCTAAACTACATTCCAATGAGGTTTTTGTGTGTCAAGGTATGAACAAGGATTCTCCTATCTGTTTGCAGAGTCAAAGTCCATCACACTAGATACAAATCCATCTTGGTTATCGATACCCTGATGCATCGTGCCTATGTGTTATATCAAAAATAAGGAATGACGGAGAGTCCCAATCCCATAAATGAGAAAATCATCACTCTCATCACCATATCTAATAGTCTCAAATGAATTATAGGCTTGTTGGACTTTTGAATCAATCTTGAAATCAATGGTTAATCCATCCATCTTGTTCTTCTCATTCCTCTATCTTTACTAACATTTCTATCCAAGTGTCAAATATGTGTGATATATCAAAATATACATGAGGCTACCCATGACCGATGACTATCTATACATCATCAAATATGTCTACATCAAACAGTTGAGCTTTCTAAACCTCTTTGAGTTGAGCCTATGTTCAATATTTATCATGATATTGACTTGAAATTTTAATTTTTTTCTTGATCTCTCAAGGGGGTAGGGTACCAACTTAATTCCTTCCACTGGGGAAATAGTGGGGCATCCAAAAAAATTAAGAATTTTTAAATTTTCGATCTAAGCAACAGTATTAATCTGAAAAGAATTAGTCATTGAGCCAACGTAACAAGTACCTCACTTCAAAGAGGGGAAAAATGTAGACACTTAAAATTGTCTTGAATGATATTACACACTTAATCTAGTAACTAACATCATTTCGTCCTAAATTTCATCTTTTTTTCACCTGTTTAATTAAATCAGCCTAGTTATTTAATTAAATGCATCATTTTCATCTATTAATCTAATTGATCTAATTAGGTTAATTCACCCCCTTTCGCATCCACCTCTCATCATGTTTAACTGAATAAATCAAATTGTTTAATTTAAACACCATGTGTCCCCTCATTTCATTAAATGATCTTAATTATTTAATTAAATGTCATTTTGAACCCCTTTTTATTAAATAAACTAATTATTTAATGATAATCCCCATTCTCCTCAACTTGCACAATTAAAACTTAGTTTTATTTACTAATTACTAATTATCCTCACCCATCCACTTGCATAGGGAATATTCCAAGGAATATTCTACTATTTGGCTCCAAAAAGGGAATGATTATTTTCAAACAAACTTTGTAACAAACTTTCAAAGTTGTTACAAAGTGTGTTTGTTTGAATCATTCTCATCCATTGATGCTTTCTATGATCCATGTAATCTTTTATTCTCATCCATTGATGAGAATCCTTGATCCATGTTTTGCCCTTGATTCAATATTCACCATTGATTGATCAAATCGATCGAAGCCCTTGATTCTTCATTTTCTCTCCTATAAAAACTTCACCATTTGGAGAGAAATGGATCCACATTTTCAGAGAACAGTTATGCTATTGAAATTCATACTCACTTGCATCCACATTTAGCATTTAGCTTAATCTTTGTCCATATTAACTTAAGCATCCATTAATGGCTTCCATTTTAGCATAGTTTGCACCCATTTTAGCATAAGTTTGCATCCATGGCTTGCATCTTTGAACTTTGTTTCTATTTAGCATAGCTTCCATCCATCTCTATCAAGAATTTTAGCATTTAGCACTCATTTTCATCATGTTAAACTAATTTTGCATCCATGTTTTGTTTATCTTTCATCAATTTCATCGGTTTTCATCAATAAAATTGATTGGAACAACTCACATTATCCAAGGGATTGGGAAAGGGTCACCATTCCACATCAATGCAACACCACTCCCCCAATGGGATAAGGTTTAGAGTATTAGAATAGATTTCCTTTCATTCTTTTGTGTTCATATCATGTTAGTTTAATGGTTTATTTAGTTTCTTGATACTTTCAAACATCTTATTAGGATGATGTCTTAGGGGATTATTTAGGGGATTATATATAGTTTAAATTCATTTGGACCCGGTGTGTTTAATTCATACTATGACTATGATCATAGTACACCTACTACTTAAAGCACAATACTTAATCTACTTTGCACTCCATTCAACCTTCTTATGATGGTATTAGTAGTTAATGGGTTAATAGCATAAGTGGTGGGAATGCGAGTAATGATGGGGCATGTATAAAATGGGTGGAAATATAGTGTTGCAAGGTGGTATGATAGTATGGAAAGAATTTAAAGCACAATTGAGTTATTATTAATATCTCAAGTAAGTCCTATAACAAATTAGAGGTAGCAAGAGCAATGTAGGATGGATAAGATATAAATATGAAATGGTAGCAAGAGAAATGTAAGAGGGATAAGATATAAATATGAAATGGTAGCAAGAGCAATGTAGGGTGGATAAGATATAAATATGAAGTGGGTTGGCATGGGAGGAAGTAGAATGATAATTTCATTATATCTATAAAA
>VDFB02202624.1:14729-28189 GCA_007258455.2 Sequoia sempervirens | reverse complement strand
CTTTCTCAAAATTAGAAAAATATTTAATAAACCAAGCAAAGATTTTCCAATATTGTAAATGTTTGAAGGAAGGCTATTTGCTAAAACAAGATTCGGATGTAAATAAATGTTTTTTATAGTGATCCACTAGAAATTAATTAATGCCATCTTTCAAGGAAGCAATATTAATATTTCTGAACAGAACCATCTTTGTATTCACCTTACGTCCCTGAGTCATACATAGACCTGGATATGCATAAAGTACAGAACGAACTTCTTCAGCAAGATCTCCCCAGATCTGCATAACAAAATATACAAGATTTCAGTGGCACTATTTAGCAAAATCTATAAATGATGGAAGAGAAAAATGTACAGTTAGTAGACTTGATGCAATTAATTTGCTTAGAAAAAGCATCTCTATGAACTAACCTTTAAATTTATAGGCTAGAAACTGATTCAGGCAAATTATATTGTAGCAAACCTTTGTTCAAGCAAATTCTTTACAGACTAACATTTGAATTTATAGGTGAGAAACTGATTCTCAGGCGATTACTATTGTAGAATATCTTTGTTCAAGCAAATTATTGATCCATGATACAATGTTGAAATGTTGTTTTCACTGTTCTTGGATGCTTCCTAATGAGAGTTTCCTCTTTCTCAATAAAATCTTGGAAGTTAAATGTGAAAAACTGTAATAACTTACTCAACTGTGTACTATTCCCAATTTTCATCTTCTTAACCTCTTAATGTTGTGGATTAGGATACATGAGAAGTGCACGTTTCACCAAATCATCCATTAATCAAAAAAAGATAACAAAAATACATCCATGATTATTGAACATAAGTTTTCCCTGAGAGAACATATCTCAGTCATTCAACTATTTAAGCAAACACAAGAAGAGAAAGAAAATAAATTAATGTCCACAAATGACCAAAAAAGATCAACAGGACTGGAATATACAGCAGGAACAATAGCAAAGGACTAAGGAAAAAAAGAGGCCCAAGACAAAAAGCAAGCACAAACAAGGGAAAACCCCCAAGCAAGTACAATAATAAATGAGGAGAAGACCATCCATGAAGGTAATAAACAGAAGAAGACTATTCAAGCAAGCAACTGAATCCTTCATGTATTCATGTTCTGAGACGTATTGAAGGAGCCAATGACAATGTTGTTTACAAACTAGAGCACATAAATAACTGTAAGTAGCTAACTCAGACAATAACCTTTAAAGTATAATGCCAATCATCATTATCATGGCTATCCGTAACATGTGAACAGTAAAAGGTGTCACACTTTCTAAGTCACACAAGATTTAAAATGTATTTACAATCACATCATATGATCTCCAAGAATGTCACAAATCCCAAAATTTGGAAATATTCAACTGATCCTGATCTGCTAAAGGTATGCATATTGCAATAACAATATATCGTCCCATGCATCCATCAGCAAACTCTCTGTTAACAATAATTACCTCTCATATTACCACAATATTTTCACCTCTTACACAAGGAAACAGATAATTTTTCTTTTTTCAATTTAATGCAATGCATTCTATATGGAAGAATGACTACTGAATATGTAGGTGAAATGCAACAGCTAACTCCTCTAAAAAATGGCCCTTACCTCAGCCATAAAAAGGGGATGAGATGATCATTTCAAACTTTCCATTTGAGGAGTTAAAGGAATATCTCAGCTCACTAGATGACCTAGTGGTCTGCAACATTTGACAATCTTCAATACTACTTAGCTATTGGCTAACTTTATGTCCCCACAACCACCTATTCCCCATTGTGGTAGATCCATCTTATTGGTACCAAACGGTTCTGACCATTCCTTCTCAACCCTTCAACTAGATTTTCTTGTGCACAAGAGCATAATGGCTCCCAACATAAACAACTGTATCTGTAGTAATGGTCATTTTTGAAGGAAAGTTGTGAGTGAGGCCCTAAACCAAAAGAGCAGAAGCAAACATGCTATGAACTCCATGGAAGATATCTAAGACTCATCCTTTCTCCTTGGTAACATCAACATGAAGATAAATAATCAAATGGAATGCTTGTCGCATAGGTGAATAATTAGTCCGGTCCACCATTTATGAGCAGCCATGCAAAAGAAAAGTGAGTCCTAAATCCCTTTATTGATTGAATTCGCACCGACAACATTTTTGATACTTCCTATTTGACCTCGTCTATGTTACCCCAAGTTTCTGGGACAGGGACAATAGGGGACGGGGGGACACGTATAGGGGACGGGGATGGGAGGGAGGCCAATTTTTAGGGAACAGTAGGGGACGGCTATTAAAAAATAGAATTTTTTTTTTTTTAAATATAAGAAAATTTCAAATATTCATATGATAAAGCAATCATCATATACATCATTGTTGGCGTAACAACTAGCACCTCTGGAGTAAGAGTTGGTACAGACAGCTATGCACACTACGCAATGAGTGCTCTTCAAATTAGGAGGGGAAGCTCCCTCGTTGTGCTTGACAAAAGTACTTGCAAAGGGAAATAAACTAAACTATATCCTGTCTTTTTGCTTCAACTGTAGAGGTACAAGGCTTTCTCGAAAACTATATATGTTGCAGCTGAGTATTTTCTGGTTTCGCAGACTACTAACTACAACTAGGCTAATTGCTTTAATCTATCCAGTTCCCTCAAGAAAACAGAGCATGAGGAAATGGAGCAAGGTTGACTAACTGACGATAAACAAGTGTAGATTCTCAACTTGAAGGCAAGGTGGCACGACTATCAGCTCAATCTAGACAAGTTTATTGGAAACAACATCACACGATAAACTAAATACGGATTCTCAACTTGAAGGCAAGGTGGCACGACTATCAGCTCAATCCGAATAAGTTTATTGTTCACAACAACACACGATAATCAAGTGCAGATTCTCTACTTGAAGGCAAGGTAGCACAACTATCATCTCAATCTGAACAAGTTTATTGAACACAAAACAGATTTGATCTAACTATGGAAAGAATTCACCATTATAATTGCATGAAACCCTATGTGGCATAACAATTCATCATAATAGTAAAAGCATGAACAGATACAAAAAGAGCAATATTGAGGGCAAGGTAGGCAACATATATTTCTCTCGTGCAAAAGTTATGTACAAATGAGCAAAAGCTCTTATTTATAGACATCGGAAGGTGTAGGGAACCCTAAAATCACCTTTGAGTCAACTACGATCTTGCAATGCATGCAAGATTTATTACTAAACCCTAATAAAGTAAACTATACAGTTAACTGGAAAACTACCATCAATTAACCGAAACATTTAACCTAAATGGACAATGTGCAAGCATGCATGTCCTTATTTAAAGCAAAGTTAACTGGACACTACCCTTAGTTAACTGGAAACCCTAACCCTAACTCCTGTGAAGATAATCCCGAGGAAGAGATAAGCATGTGTGAAATCAGCGAATGAACTCAAGACTGAAAGTCGAGTTAACTGCTGCTCATGACTCAACCCTCGAAATTAACTGCAGTTTCCAACTGGCAAATCACTCCATGTCATCTCGGTCCAACACTTCGACCAAGAACTCATCAATCTCTCTGTCCTCTGGCACTTTGATACTGTCTAAAGCGATAATCTGTCTCTTCAGTTCTCTGTCGCCTTCCTTGACTGTATGCATGCATTCTCTAACATCTTCAGTCGCCTTTCTGAAACTAGCTGAAATAACTGAAACATTTTCCAGCTTAGCCGCCATAGGCTCTCCTTCAAGGTTATCACGAATCAACTTTTCGAACTCAGCTTGTACTTCATTAAGTGCAATATACGTGCCATCTTCAAGAAGATAACGACACAGAATCTGAACAACAAAACCACTGACAAGTGCAAGAGCTCCAACAACATTATCTTTCAGTGAAAATAACTTGGTAGAGATCTTTTCACATATCTCCATTTTAAAAAGGTGCTGCTCTCTCCAAGTAAAAACTTTCTCTTGATCTTCATCAACCTCCAAGCCGTCATATGCAACAGACAACTGGGACACAAGAACTCGATCCTTGGCTAAACTCTCTGCAACTGAAATCTCGAGCAATTGAATACCTTGATGAAGTTTATGTGCGTCACTCCTCAATTGATACAAATCCGCAAGAAGACGCTGACCTGTAACGACTAAGCTTTCAATCCAGTTATCCAAAAGTCTACCATGACTGACTAACTGATCCAGCTTTCGTTGTTCCGCAGGTGTATTTTGAGGAAGAACAGGCGCTCTACTTGAATTTCCATGAACAAGATCAGAGATATACTGACGAAGTTGACCATTCTCAGCCTTAAGCAATGCCTTATCCTCTCCATCCTTTGTGATGCGTTCTTCAAGATTATTGGTGATAATCTTAAGAAGGCTCACGTCTGTCTCTCGAGTGGTCCTGCCAAGATTTGCCTTAGTGAAAGTAAAGTCACCAACTTCGACTTCATCTAGGCTCTTTCCCTCTGGAGGAATAGCAACTTCTATAACAATCTCTGATTCTGGAGTCTTTTCAATATGCACTTGTTTCTTGATTTTCTTGTTCGACCTTCTCTGATAAGGTTCACCGAACTCAGATAAATCAAGGTTATATGAAGGTTCACACCTCTGTCTCCCCAAAGACCTCTCGAGCCAACAAGACTGAACAATATCATCAATTCGAGGAGAGACTGTCCCTGATGTATCAACCTGTGGTGGTTCAGTTGTCTCTGATCCTACTCGAATTGGTATCTCAAGCTCAGAATCTATGTCAATGGATTGCACATGCGATGAACTAGGAGGTGAAACGTGAGGCTTAGCTTGAATGACTGTCTCTACTGGAATCTCAGGTACATTCTCAACTCGCTTCTGCTTCCTTTTACCAGTAGCTCTCTTTCCCGTGTTTCCACTAAGTTTAACTCCTTCAGGAGGTATCACAATAGCCTTGACCCGAGGTCTTGACCTAGAAGTAGAAGGCAATGAAGAAAAATCCTTTGGCAGCTCTGTCACAGGAACTGACTTTCGCCTTCGTTTACTCTCCAAGAACTGCTTGCTGGTCTTGATAACCGATCTAGAAACCTCCTCAATAGAAGTGTTCTCTTTAGCATACCAATCTGGTGAACGAAGTGGCTGCCGAGCAATTTGATCTCTGACATATGAATTGAGAAGAACTTCTCCATCATCATCTGATAGACCATCAACATCCTCTGATAGGTAATCAGAGAGCTGAGCAATAGTGAGTCTACAATAGTGACGACGACGAACCTCGAATTCATCTTCACAATTAGCCCAAAAATCTTCAAGTGTTGGCTTATGTGCAATCCCTCGCTCTAACCTGTCTGCATAATGACCCAAAGGATCATAGGAACGCCTCTCAATATGAGTTTTGAGTTTGAATCTTTCTATCTCGGTTGACATAAGCTTGGCATCCGTTGCCGTGCTACATGTGAAAATTCCCAATGCAAATGGAACATTTGCCGCAGTCTTATGATGACTACGAAGAAAGAAATGAACATGTTGCATCTGTCTGAGAAACTCCATGAAGATGATCTTGTCTGAAGGATATCTCGGCAACATCAAAGGCTCTCCAACATATCCATAAACCCGGATGTATGTGAAAGTAGGGAATTGGATAAACCAATCCGCCCAAGTCTCCATCGCTGATTTTGCCTCGGCAAAAATACGAATGTGCATTTCATTATCAAGATCTCTGACTGTCCTCATAGAAAAGTGATCATTCACTGCTCGAAAATCTTGTTCAGACTTAGAAAACTCCAACTGAGAATAGTACTCATGAACACGTTTAACACCAAGAGTGCCATTAGTTTTTAGATGCTTGTAACTGCCTTGGAATGCAACTAAGTAAACCAAGTAAGATATCATATGAAACTCATGAAACTTGAGAAAATTAGTAAACTGCTGATGTAAGCAATCACTAATCAACATAGCCCAGTCAAAATGTTCTGTGCCATCAAGAATTCTGGAAATAAGGTAAAACATCCATGATCGGAAAGTGCTAGCATCCTGTTGACTAGTAACTCGATTGAGCAAAGTTATCAAAACAGCAACCTCATCCTTGAATTCACCACGACCAACCTTTTTAGGCATGTTAGTCTTTTGAACTTTCAACCATCTCTGAGCCACCTTTCTCTGCGAATGTTCTCGATCTCCATCCCATATCTTCTCCCAGACTTCAATAACCACAGTGAAATTATCGGAATGAGGAGGAATAGCAAAACATTTCTCTATATCCTTCGGTTTGAGACTGCAGACAACCCTCCCATCAGTTGATCTTATTTGTCGTGAAGACGAGTCATAATGCTTGATACAAGCAAGAACGAACTCGAGATCAAAAGTGGTAACAGGAATAGATGCCGCTGCTAGCAATCCGGAATGCTCAAGATTTCTCAATGAATTGCTGCTAACACCCTCCAGACTGCTCAGATTAACCACTGGATAAACATGATTTAAGTCTGTATCTTAAGTTTTGACAAAATTATGCATAAGAGCTGATTTGGCCTTATAATCAATGAGATTGAACTGCATTTTGAAAATGAAGACTTAAAGTCGAATATACTTGAACAACTTTCTGGAAAAACTGAAAAATCTCAGGAAAGGCTAAAAATAGCCTATGATGAAAGAAATATTTGAAATTTTTCTGAAACGTGGGTTTTGTGCAGAATCAAATTCTAAGACAACCCTGATAGCTTGATTCTCAAAAAAATGTGTTTTAGGCCCACATGCAAAGAAATTCTCGGAAAAAAGCACAGAGCTTCAGAATGAAGACTATGGGGCAATTTTCTTGAAAAAATCTAAGACATGGGTTTTGCTGCAAATACTGAAGTATGCGAACCCAGATGATCAAACTCTGAAAATATGTTGAATTTCTTTGACATGCGAAGAAAGTACCTAAGATGAGAAATAGAAGAAATAAGACAGAAGATAGAAAGTTTTGTTTGCTCTGCTTCTGTAGAATTCGCCAATCTTTGTTTTGGAATTTGATGAAACCTGCATGCAAAGTGAAAACAAAATCTGGAATCTTCTTCTTCGAAACAATCTGAATCCGTTGCTATGAAGAACGCTGAATTTTGACACCTGTAGCACCTTTAAATTGCTGCTCGCTCAAGAAGAATGCATACTTCAAAGCTTGTGATGAAGAAATAATGGATGCCAATGCTTTGAATAAATAGAGTTTCATCACTGAAATTTGCACAAAAGCATTAAACCTTGAAAATGGCGCTTAGCTTATGATTGGACCCCAATTTTAGTTAACTGAAACTAAAATAAACTAAATAAAGCACCATGCTAAGGCATCCCTTTTTAGTCTTCAGTTGACAACACCATTTAAAGCATCATCCGAATTTGACTTCAATTGACAATTCATATTGAATTCGCCATACTTCACATGCTTTAAATTCACAACTAAGAACTAAAGCGTCCCTTTTCAAAACTTCAATTGACAATCAAAAGTGAATTCGCCATACTTCACATTCATGCTTTAAATCTTTAAAAATTTAAAATAAGGCATCCCTTTTCAAAACTGAAGTTGACAAAAAGTGAAGCGCCAACTTCACAATTCACTTCACAATTTCAACCAATTGTGCCATGCATGCAAACTCAAGTTGAATTTCAAGCATAAACTTCAGTTAAGTGAACATGCAAACAAGTTAACTCAACATGCAAAGTTGTTAACTAAACATGCAAACTAGTTAACTCGACATGCAAACTGAAAGATCACTCAACATGCCAATATATGAACTAGAGATGACAACCCAGAAATCGTTCAGTCTAACTAAAGTCAGAACTCAAGTTAGGGCGCACCAGTCAACTTCTTTCGAAAACTCAACTTTGACCTCTTTAGGCGTTTTCCAGACTTAGCCAAATTTGATGAAAATTTGGATTTAAACCTCTTTTGAGACCTTTGTTCATCCTCTGACACTGGCTGACTGACTCCACCGATTGATTGGCTGACAGGTGCATCGCAGAGCAGGACAAAAACTGATCAAAAGGTACCTTGAGACTGAACATCATAAAACTAGGATCTGAAGGCTCAAAAATCCAAGCACCTTTTCCAAGAATTGCTCTTTTTCTTATACTTAGTCAAATTTTCTCATCTTGATCTCGTACAAAGGGAAAAACAAATCCTTCATAACTTCTAATTGACCAATTTTCAGGATTGGATCACAGGTTCACTGCGAAGCTGACCTCATTCGACATGATAGCTGCAAAGGCACATTTCTCCAGAAAACATCATCTGAGGGGTGAAAATCAAGGGCGCCTTTTTGAAAAATTGCTCTTTTCCCCCCAGACTTAGCTCTTTCTGGAACTGACGAAAATATCATTAAAACTCCGACTGCAGGCTGACAGGTCATCTTTTGATCTGACGGAGACAGGCAATGGAAAGCTGAACGTAACACGCACAAATTGAATATCTGAGATCATAAAAAAGAAGGCATTAAAGGCTTGAAAAGCTCAGGCGCCTTTTTGAAAAAGTGCTCTTTTGCTTTTTTCTTGATATTTTGACTAAGATTTGACCCTATGTTTGACCTCTGGTTTAGGCACTTCTGCAACTCAGATTCACCCACTGACGGATGCGTCGCAAAGCTTGAACGAATGTGAGATAAACATCTTAGGTGGCATTTAGTCAAAAACCTTCATTTAACACCTCAAAAAGATGGGCGCCTTTCTCAAAAGCTGCTCTTTTTTTCCAGTGTTAACCAATTTTGACTTTCCTCTCGTTTTGCGCTATATCTTCCGTAACTTGCACGAAACAGGTCCGTTTGATAAGCTTAATAGCTCGTTGCGAAGCTGACATGATGCCGGACAAATGTCTGCTAGAGATGACAGACCCTAAAAATAGGATCTGAGCCCCTAAAAGATAGGGCACCCTTTTGAAAATGTGCTCCCCTCTCCAGAGAGAAAATTTTGATGATTTTCCTTCAAATTTTTACTTTTCTTAAATTTCTTCAGTAACAGACTGACATGAAACTGACACCATCTCCATATTTAAAAAAACCCAAAAATGACCTTCTGACATCACTTTAACAAGATTACGACTCAATTAAGCAAAATGCCTTAGTGAAGCAAAAAATTTGGTTTAGGGTACAACAATCATAGAACCTTGACACATAATATTAGAGTTCAATTGATATTTTCATTTCATAGAAAGCAATCATCATAACTATGTTGCGCAGACTATAACTTGTTTCAAACTTATGTCAAATTGCTTATTGATATGATATGGGTATGCACTAATTCGTTGGCTGTTATTTTATTTTCGCTTTGTTGATCTGTCAGTTGATAAAATCCTGAATATGGAATGTGAGGGAAGAGACATCAGGTATTGAGAAACAGTACGATTGTAGATATATTGTGGTTAAATGTGGAGATAAAATTCAAAATATACACCAAACAATGACATGGTTTATCCCAGGCACAAATTACTGAAAATAACACAAGTTTCAACTCAGCCTTAAACTTATACAGGCTGTAAGTATATTTTAAAATATAGGAGTAAACAGAAGAATAAAACAAATGCAGAAAGTGAAACACAAACATAAAAAGAATAAAGTTTCAAACCCTGTGATACTTGCATTGCGTGGGAGGAAGAAGTTAAAATAAGCAGCGATTCCCTTGTCTTTTTTGTTTTGCTGCAACTGTATTCTCTAACCCTCGTGTGTATGAGCTGAAGCTTTCATTCACGGCGGTAATTTTAAGACTTTAAGTTTAAAGTTTTAAACTTTAATTCCCACGGCAAAGGGAATAGCCAATATTATAATAATCATGCTTTTTTAAGTTAAAGCTTTAAAAATTAAACGTTTAATTTTGATATTTTCCCTTAATTTTGAGATTTTCCTTTAAAAAAATTTAAAAAATTGTAGGGGACGGCTAGCTGTCCCCGGTATAGTCAGGGGATGTCTAGGCGTCCCCTATCAGTACTGGGGATGGCTAGCCATCGCCTAGAATTTTCAATTTTTTCTTAGGCATACTGGAAACGTTTCCAAAATTTACAGTGAATTGGGGATAGCATAAGGATGTTTCTGAGGCGCCCTCGCGTCTTCAAGACGTTTCCGGCTGGGGACGCCCCGGATTTTGCTAGGTACGTGTCCTCGAGTAACATAGGTCCCCATAAATTCAATGGATATTGCCTTAAAAGAAAGCATCCATGGATTTATCATGCCTATTATGGCATCCATACATTATTCAGGAATCATATACATTTGCATACAACCATAATCCATGATACTGAGAAAATAATCCCATTACAGATTAAATAGATACTCTAAAACATGAAATATGGTGATCCTAGAATAACTAAAAAAGATTATATATGCAGGCCATCTTTTGCAAGGCATTTCATGTCAATACTTTTAAAAGTGGAACATATTGCCTCTCAAGAAGGGAAAATTCTGACAGCAACCTACCAGATTGTTTTAAATCTTTGCTCCCCCAAGTTTCGGGGACGAGAACGGTAGGGGACAACATGTAATGTCCCCTTCTTGCACCTAATCAGTTTGGTAGTTCCATTAGCCCATTCTAGGGTTCCTATAGGCTAAGTGGATTTGGTTAGGGGACTCAGAGCTTGTTTTGGGCTTTGTGGTGGTTTTCGGTGTTTTCTGGAAAGGGTTACTATTTATATTAGTGCCCATTTTTAGCACTTTTTTAGTGCATCTCAGATTGTGCCAGTTTGGTGTTAGGGAACACTTACTATTTTTAGTAGTTGCTATTTTTAGTAAGTGTTATTTTTAGCAGTTGGTCCCGGTCTCTGTTTCTCCAGTAGTGTAATATTCCTTGTTCGGGCGTTAAAGGACGCAGGAGCTCATTTCCTGAATATGCGAGATTATTATTTTGGTTTGGATTTTTAGGTGGAGCTCTTCAGAGTCTGAAACTCTATGTGGGATTCCTACAGGTATTTGGTTTCGGTGGTGAAAGATTCCACCCTAGCTGGATTGAGGTGGATTCACTCAGGACTCGCACTTGCACTTCAACGGCTGGGTTGAATGATTGGATAATTTGTGAGTCTTGCCAGGGAAGACAAATTATCAGAGACAGATTTGGAGTTAAACAATTCACATTCCTGGCAAAGTGAAGGTTGAGTTTACTACTCAGTTTTGAGAGTATTTGCTAGGTCAGTTTCGAGATGCCATATTCTGAAGTTTATCAGCTGGTCGTGACACTTCTTATATACAGATTTATGTTGCATATTGGTTTAATGCTGGGCGCCAACACTTGCTTTCATACCTGGTGAAGGCGTGGGGTTTCCAATGTTATAACTGCAAACTATCATATATAGGTTAAGTCTGATATAAAAGGATGGTGTAGCAGATTGGGGGCTTGGACGTGAACCTTTCCAGAGTTTGTGGATGGTAATGATTGTATCAGTATGATTCAAAATATTCAGTTGTAATCTGTAAAACACTTGACTGTATCTTGTAACACAATCTTGTATGCCAGCAACAACATTCAGCCAATGCCAAACCTGTGACCTATTGTTCAACCTAGGCCAAATCTGTCCCTTAAAGCTTCAACCCAGGATAAATCTGTCACTGTAAGGAACAAGAGGGAAGCAAAATTGTCACAAAGAAGACAAAAAACATCAAATTCCTTGTCTGTTAGCTTTTTATGTAACCAAAACTTTATGCCAAAGTTAATTAAACATGTTTGTATGTTTCATACATGTAACTAACATGCTTGCAGATCATTGAGAGTTGAGGTGAATGGATGCATTAGGTTGTAGGATGATGTATGCAGAGAACATATAGGTTTGAGTGCAAAATAAGCAGTAAGTTGTTGTCGATGTCTAGTATCAGCTGCAACGGCCTTGTGAACTTGTAACCTTGCATTTTGGTGATAGTGAAAGCAGGCACAACCCCAATTGATGGAGATTTTTCCCGCACTAAGTTTTCCAGTGTAAACTATGAGAATTACGTTCCCATTTTCTATGTTTGACATTCAGCTGTTCATTTCCATCACTAGAATCTGCAAAATGGATATTTCTATAAATGAATTGCATAGTCAACATACTTATATCTGTACATGACAATTGAATTCAGTTATAGACTGAGTTAGTATTCATTTTTAAGATTCAAATATTGATATAACCAAGTTAAACACTGATCATGGACCCTCTGAATTCCTGTTTTGAAATTTGTAATACAAAATTTAGCAGCAACTATTTATGGTTGAAATGAGCCAAGAAAGCATAAACAATTAGCAATTGCCATATGTCAATAACATTTAATTAGATGTTGAATGAGAATGCAACTTGGAACCTGATTTTTGATCTAAATATCTGTAGAAACCCTAGTTTCCCGATCGATTCTTTTTTGAAGTTTTTGAACAATAAATGAAAAGTACGATTTTTGCTTGGAAATAAATAATAAATTCAAATTAAATACTTCTACTCTGATAACAAGAATATCTGATGCCAACACGAATACCAGTCTATTATTTGCCCTTCCGGAATGATTACAAAATTGCTCTACAGACATGCAATATTAAATAATGAATTTTTATTGTAAAAACCTGGTATTTCTGCCACAGCTGAAGGTACAGATCTGTACGGCTGAGATAATAAATGCCTTTCTCCCTCAGAACGTTGATTCCAGATGACTCCCAGATGGTTGGCGCCTCCAATGAAGAAAGTTTGAAGTAGATCTCAAAGGCGTTTCTCAGAGATAAAGAAACACGTGTTTTTGAACAGGTACGGCCTGACAGCAGGTACGGCCTGTCAGAAACAGCATTTAAATAAAGTACGGCCTCCTCAAATTTCAAGTTCCAGTCTCCAGAATAACAGAAAATATGCGCCTTGAGGAATAGAAGGTATTCTGAATGCAAACAACTAAATAACTCTGAAGATGATGAATCCTCTGAAGCTCTGTGATCTCCTCTGGATGAGAAAACCTCTGCTGGCAATAAATCAAGTGGTATTCCACACCCTCTGAATTGCTTTCCGATGGAGATGGCTCGTTCCCCAAGGAATTCGAACACGAAACCCTAAAGTCTCAGGCTCAGATCAAAGTTGATCAGTTTCAATTCTCAATAATCTCATAATGCTCAAAACCCAAGGCAAATCCACTATTATGCTGAAAAGTGCGATTTCCTTAAGAATAGGGTTTTAATAAAATATTCACATTTTAATCTTTTAATTTCTCCATAGTCACAGCTGAATATTTTAATATAAATCAAATGTCAATTTTGGCCCCTTCAATGATGGCGCACCCCTCAATGAGAAATCACTTAAGTTATAAATTAATATTATAACTTTATATTATAATCATTAAATAATTAATATTTAATTAATGCAATTAAATATTAATATCTTCCTCGATACTCATCCGATGACTGATCCGTCTGATGCTGACGAACTCTGAAGTGATTCCGAATACTGCCAAAGCCATACTGCTAAAAATAGCAGGGGTCCCACTCTGCCTGCCAGGAACTGCTAAAAATAGCAATTCTGCAAAAAGTCTCCGATTGAGCCAAAACGAAAGACTACTGATCAATCTCTGCTAA
>VDFB02202624.1:0-14709 GCA_007258455.2 Sequoia sempervirens | reverse complement strand
GGAAGAGCACTTCAGGGTGCAGTTTCAGTTTGGGATCAGGAGCAGTCTCTTGGTACAGCAGGAAACAGAAGTCAGTTGTGTTGAGTTCTGCAGAGGCCGAGTATATGGCAGCCAGTATGGCTACATGTGAGGCTATCTAGCTTCGGAAACTTCTAGTTGGGCTCTTTGATCAAGAGCTAGATCCTACAGTCATTTACTGTGATAGTCAGAGTTGTATCAAACTCTCGAAGAATCAGTGTTTCATGACAATTCAAAGCACATTGAGATCAAGTACCACTTAATCAGAGATTGTGTGGAGAAGGCAATAGTGAAGCTCCATTACATTCCTACAGACGAACAGATAGCAGATATCCTGACAAAGGCCTTGATGAAGAGTAAGTTTGAATACTTCAAGGACAAGTTGGGTGTTATGTAGAACACCTTCCTCGCTAAGAGGGAGTGTTGACTTTTGTAGCTCAAAAGGTGGGATGTGGAGTTGTTTTAAAGCAACTCGAATTGGATATGCTTTAAAGCACTTTAAAGCAACTCGAGTTGCATATGCTTTAAAGCAATTCGAGTTGGATTTTCAGCAACAGCAGGATTTTTATTCTTTAATAGAATGTTTTTGAGTTTGTGAGGATAGGATAAATCCAAGAGGGATTTTATGTGTGATTTAAAGCCAAAGAATGCAAGGAAAGATTATTTTCTTGCACGCTAAGTAAAGCAGCTGGACTCTATATATGTAAGATTGTTGTAGCAAACTTGTATGGTATTTTTGAAAGAAAATTTTGCTGTTAGGCTGAATAGATGATCCAACATTTGCAGGTTTTTCCCCATTTTGGGGTTTCTGGGGTATATATGTGTTATTGTCTTTTTGTGATTGGTTTCTTGTTATTTTTGCTTTCGCTGTTATTAGCTGTTATTTAGCCCAGTGTATTAATTGTTATAAATCAGATATTTGATTATATTCTGTGAATTTATTGTGCAATTAATCTGTAGCTGGGTTATAAGAAATTAACAAACGCCAATAATGAGGGTATCAGGAAGCGACCAAACTCCATCAATCCTTTCCTACCTTAATTTTCCACCTTGGCATTATCGACAAATAGATATTTGTCTTCATCTGGAAGTTTATTCAACATGTAGGACTAGCCGACAAACTTCTATCAATCTACCTATTGGTTATCGGATGTTTGAATTTAGCGTAGCATTTGGAGTAGTTATCGGGCACTATCAATAGCAGTTCTTAATTTCATGACCCGCCAATGCTTATTATTATCTACCAATTATCAACATCCATTGTTACTATGAAGGAATCAAGGGACCCACCCAAATCAATTGCCACCTCATTTGTCCTATCGTATTATTCTTTTAGATTCGCCACTTACATATATAATACAAAACTCAACATTGAACATTATTCATGAGGTTGAAGCTTAACATTTGACGTGGAAGATATTAAGGGATCAAAATCAGTTAAGAATTCATCATTTAGTCTTTAAAGTGGCCACCAACATCCAACTAAGTCGTGGGGTCTAAAAGAAATCATGGCAAGTTGTCATGTCCCCATTTTGGCGAGCATCGTGATCGTGAGATTGGCCTATCATGAGACCCTCGTAGGCGTGAGTGGTTAGAGGGTCGTTTGAAGCTTTCGGCGCCTGATTGGCGATTTTGATCGATTGGCTTTCGGGGCTCATTCGAGACTTTTGCAATTACTATTTTAGCAGTTCTGGCAGTGTGGGCTATTTTTAGATATGGCTTTGGCGGCATCCGGAATCACTTGAGTTAAAGATCAGACGGATCGGTAATCAGATAGTACGAGGAAAATATTAATATTTAATTGTATTGATTAAATATTAATTATTTAATGGTTTATAATATAAAGTTATAATTTAAAATTATAACTTAAGTGATTGCCTTGAGGGGTGCGCCAACATTAAAAGGGCCAGTTGACGTTTACTTTAATATTAAAATATTTGTCGGAGACTATTGAAAATAATTAAAAGATTAAAAGTCAATATTTTAATAATCCCTATTATTAAGGAATTCGCCCTTTTTGAGAAGAATAAAGGTTTTGCATTGGAAAGAGAGCCATTATGACATTTGATGATTTGAAAATTTGCCAGTCTTTGCCAGAGAGTGGAGACCTTAGGGTTTCATCTCGAATTCGTTGGAGAACGAGCCATCTCCATTGAATCAGTTCAGAAGGTGTGAGATATCACCCGATTTACTGCCAGCAGAGGTTTTCTCATTCAGAGTAAATCACAGAGCTCCATAGTTATTGATTTACAGAGCTTCAGAGAATTTATTGAACTTCACAGAGGGTTCTCCATCAGGGTTTCAGAGAGTTAATACATTTAGGAGGCATTCATTAATTTTGGCATTCATATTCAGGAGATCCTGAGAGTTTGAGGGAGCCGTACATTTCATTAATACTGCTGTACACAGCCGTACCCTTCCTGCAGCACCTCACAGATGATGATTATTTAGAGCTCTTCAATCTTCAGGGGTTTGACAGAGAATACTATCCGGAAAGGAGATATTACCTTGGGCGTGGTTTTTTTTACACATCCTATACAAGTCTGATATGAGCCGTACTTTCATTTAATTGCTGACAGCCGTACCAGTCAATATCAGGCCGTCCCTTTTATGAGAAGGATGTTCTTTCTTCCAGAACCAAAACGCCAACCTTGGGTGCAGTTAGCCATCACTTGCTAAATCGCCTATACCTCTAGCATTGCTCTGGGACGTTAGAGGGAGAGAGAAGGGGTTTTATTGCAGCCGTACTAATAATCACAGCAGGCCGTACTTTACAGGAAATCCGTACTACTCTTTATCAAGCAGATCGCCTTCCACTACAACAGTTAGGATTTATCACTAGTGACGCCTATATCTTCTGGCAGCAGTGGCAGACATTACTGAAGGGGAGAGTGCAGATCTCATCTAAGCCGTGCTGACTTCTGAAGATCATTCATTGCTGCTATTTTCAGGTTTTTCTATTGCAAGATCATTACCCTTTGTTTGCATGCAAGTGGGTTTCATTTGTATTAGTTCCAGAAGTTGAGTAAATGAACTAGTATAAGGAATATCAATAGAATCTATCACTTTTCAGAGAAATAGAATTTTATTTGAATTTATTATCTATTTATGCAAAATCGCCTTCATCTTTATTATTCATGCAAAACGTCAAAAAAACAAGCAAAAACCTAAAACCTTCAGAAAAACTCAAAACTCAGTCAGAATCGGTCTCAGGGGGAAACTAGGGTTTCTACACAAGTTATTCCAGAAGCACTCAGCTTAGTTAATAAGAAGGCATCGATCTATTAAGAACTGGAATTAGTTTACAAAAGGCCACAAGCCATACTTAAAGGTTGTGTCTTTATAAAAGGAGGTCTCTTTCCAAAGAGATGCCTCTCTTCATGTAGAGGCATAAGGATATAAAAAGAGTTTGTGGTATGTGAAGAAGGGGGATATAGAAGATTTGCAATTTCATATTCTCAAAACACAAATTGGAAGTGCTCTCAAGAGCCTTAATCAGCCATGTGAGAATGGTGTATCCATCACCTACTCCAAGGCTATCGACACATAAGTAATTAGGCCATATTCAGACACAGCACCAAGTGCAAATCGCATGAATATACAGATCAGATCTGGGACAACGATCATATTAGAGACATAAGTCTCTTTTGCATTCAAATGTGTGCTTTTAAAGTAATAAGTCAGAAACAGCGATTATATTTTATTGTCAATTTTCCATTATTGAAATAATAATTGAAACAGACTTCATTATTCAGAATTCATATCAAAAATTGGCATCATAATACCTTCTCCTATAAATATATGAGAATAGTGTTAATCAATTAAGGTTAGGGGAAGTTTGCCATATGTCGTTTAACTTATGTAATATTTTAATCTGTTTGCATATTACATTCATCAATGAATGAATGGTATTTGCAGCATGGGCATAGAGAATGTCTTATTTCAGTATGTTGACAATAGTAAAATATTTTAGAATCTTCAAATTGCAACAAACTATTTTCAGTCATGGAAATTAAGTACAATTCCCTGATTTGTCATTATTTGACATGTTTACATTGTCAACCCAAACAGATTAAATCCTAAAAACCACCAATCTTGGGCAAGGGTTATTACAACATGAGTTTCCAGGCCTGGGCGATTCATCTTTCCATCATACACAGCTTGCATCTTCTGTTCATGGGAGTTTGTACTTGTATTTGGCTGCTATGAGGGTCGCATAAGGCTACAGGAGTTGGGCATGATCATCTTGTAAGAGTATTACTGTTCTGTTTGCTGCTGTCATTAAAATACAGACTTACCATCCTGTTCCAGGCACTACAAACCTTGGGTTCAGACCTTACATTTTCTTGGAAGTCTTTATCATGTATTTTCATTACATTTATGCATGTATATCTGTTGTAACCTTTGTTCAGAAATTGTTGTTAGTGTGTACCCTGTTGTATGCCCAAGAATGAGAGTTGCATGATTGTTATTTGTCTCCATTTGCTTTCTAAGTGATTCAAAGAATATAAGAAGAGGTCTCAGATTGTAATACTTGCTACTATATCAAATTTCTGAGTACTGTTATATGCATATTTGTCCCATTTGCTTACTCAGATTGAGTTAAACTAAATCTGCAGTTACATTTCCACAAATATAACAGTGAATGACAGTCAATGTAATGGAAAGAAGTTGTGAAATCTGTTCTTTATATTTGTCCTTGTATTTCTTTTGAATATTGATTTAATATATGCAATGCAATGAGACATGTTTGACAAAATGGAACATCTATCAAACTGAAACAATCACAAAAAATTACCACACATTCCAGTAGGGGTCTTTACAGCGGTATCACAGCTGGTGTTCCTGCTAGACTGTAGGGTTCATGAGTGACAGAGAGAGGAGATATTACAATAGAGAGATTAAGAAACAGTGGCAACCAACACCAGTTCCTGAAGGGGAAATTGCATCTGGTATTTTGGGAATTCACCAAAGACCTCCTTCCCGCAGTGGCACTGACTTCTCTATAAGAGGTGGTATACATATGCAGGCAGAGATTGGTGATAAGGGAGAAGATCAGAGAGGGGAAGATCTCCTCAATGTATTACTGGCAAAGCGAAGGGCAACAACCCAGAGAATGACACAGTCGATGGAGTTAATGACCCGAACTATGCTCAACAATAATGACCACCATAATGGAGGCAACAATGGTCAAGGCGATAATTCCATTAATAAATGGACTCCTAACCGACGAACTGTTTCGATAGGCACAAGGCCCTTGATGCATGTCTTCCCACCTAGACTTGAGCCTCAAGAGGGTAATGAACCCACATTGATTGAATTGCAAGAACAACTTAGACAGGACTTGGTTCATGCAAGACTTGGTTTTCAACATGATATCTCCCTCCAGGATAACATTGATTCAAGAATGAGACATACGCCCAATAGGGATAATCATGAGCATCACAATGATCTCAGAAGAAAAGTTGGTAAAATGAGTTTGTCTTATTTTGGTGGATCGGGGAAAACATCAGCATGTGCTTGGCTTCATAAAGTTGATACCTATTTCTAGTTGAATCCAATGCCCGAAGATTTCACAATCAAATATGCTACTATACACTTAGATGGAATTGCTCATGAGTGGTGACATCACAAAATGATCACAATGGGCCATGATCAAATCACTTCTTATCCTGAGTTCACTGAAAGATTAATTAAGACGTTCGATGTAAAGGATCCTAAACTCCATTTCAAGGAGTTAGCTCAATTGAAGTAATGGGGATCAATGGACAACTATATTGCTGATTTCCAAAGACTTGTTTTGGTCACTAATATCTCAAAAAGAAGATTGCTGGTTTTGTTCATGGATGGATTGATGGATCCCTTGAGAGGATGGGTCAAAGCTCCTAATCCTAGCTCATTACAGGGGGTGAACAAAAAGGCTAGGGACATGGACTCTGCCAACTTGAAGAATAAATGTCAATCTAAGGGTTCTACATCACAGAAGGATAAGAGCAAGAAACCTTTCCAGAAAGAATGGCCAAAGAAAAACAGAATGGATGATGAGATTTGTAATACTCTATATGTCCTATAGCTAAATAAGGAAAGCCAACCAACTACTTCAGCAGAAGATGTAACTAACTTGTTACAAAACTAGGGTTTTCTCTTTTCATTTTAACCGAAAGAATTTCAAAACAAAGTAATTTACATAACATTCAATTTTTCAACTAACTTCTAAGTTCAGTTCAGTTGAAAAGAAACGTCTAACTGAATTAACTGAAAAGAAACAACTATTGATTTCCACTAACAGAAAAACAAACGAACTTTAACTAACTTTCAATGCTTTCAAATAAAATTACAACTGATCAATCTTTAAGCTAAGTAACCATTTCAAATATTATAAGAGAGGGAAGGGTTTCAGGAGTTTATAGTTAAGAAGTTGAAGCATTTGATCTTGACACTGTCATCATGGGAAAAGGAGATATCATCTGGGGCCTTACCACCCATCCAAAGACCTACTGGTCTCCCGTGTTCCTTCGACTGAAGGAACCCATTCCTTCACAAGGGTAATCACAGGGATCAATCTATCATCATGCCTCTGAGCCTAGTGTCAAGGACTTGTATCTCTTGATCGAACCTTCACTATGGGTACCTCCCAACTAGAAGATTACTCTGATCAATGATACATCCGGTACTTGATGGCTAACAGATATTGAAACTAGCACCGTACCTTGGCCAAGGATTTCATTTGCATTATCGGCACTCCTGTGCCGTCAGCGCTCTCACCCTTGCTCAACATGAGTACGAGAGTCTCAAGAATTAAAGATTTATTGACAAATTTGATTCTCATCTCATTAGGTTCGGGTTAGATCTTAACCACTATGAGGATGCATTAAGAAGAAGAAATCAGCTGAGGACATTTCCAAGACTCTATTAGATATAAAGTATATCCTTAAGGAACTCCACAGAAAATCAAGGTAGTATAAACAAGGTCATAATTCGGCTTAAATTGGTTAGGAGAGATCATACGGAAGAGTCCCCCATAGTTTTCTTTTGATTCCAAAATTGGAGAAAATTAGTTATGGTTATAAATTCATAAGACTCTTAATTCTGAGTCAAAACTTGACCATGGTATGGAAAAGAAGAAGAGATCAGAATTTCCATTCTCTCATCAAATAGGGAAAACAAGTGTTCGATTTAGTTCCATAGCCCATAGAAGAAATAATATAAATAGAGTTGATGAATTTTTTCCTTCAAGGTCGGTAATGGCTACAGGACCCAACAAGGACTATAAATAAAGAAATGCAAGAATTTGGTATCGAACCAGTGACTCAACAGAGAAAAACAATCCAATTCATTTCAAACTCATGCAACATAGTGCCATACTTATCTTAACTTATTCAACAAGAATAAAAATACAATTCGACATTAAATTAAATTCTCATGTAAAAGATACATCACATTCCTATGAGATTGGAGATAACAAAGCCGAGGATGATCTCAGAGAGATTCTACAGATACTTGGTTGAAAGAAACGCATGACCAACTAATTCCACAAGACTGATCAAAGACGTCGTCAAGTCTTCCACGAATTCAAGCAACAAGAGAAAGAAGCAATACAACTTACTTAATTCACACGACCCCAATAGTATTTCCAGCTCGATTTGAACAAAAGCTGATATGAACCAAAGGTATAGGAAAAGAGGACAATGATATGTTTCGATGGCAGAAGGTGAATGAAAGATAATTGAATAGCAAATGGCATGAGTCTCAGTTACACTAAAAGGCAAGATAAAAATTCACAGACTTGACTCCATTAGAGATGGCAAGCTGATGAAAAGAAGATACATGAGACTTTAGAAATGAAAATTGCTAGGTCGATAGCCGACTCTTGGAGAAAGCTAGAAGGAAAAACCAAAGAATGAACCTCCAACGCCCAAAACCAAGATTTTCCTTCATTGAGCAAGACCCTTCGCCTCCATCTTGGACGTTTTTAAAAGAGTATGGCAAGGTGGCGATAATTCATCACCTTATTTACATTGGTGCCCAACATATTTCATATTTGAATTATTTTAATCTGTCGGCTAGGAAATTAGAACTCAAATAAAAATATTTCAAGACCTTTAATTTCAAGGAAAGATAAGATGAAACATGAAACGAACTAGGCTTCTAAGATTAATTATTTAATTTTGAAATGTGGCCAAGGTAACGATTAATCTACACCATCATATTTTGGCTCATGGCAAAACAATAGTTTTGATCCTCTGTTAACCACAACCTTTCCCTGATGACATCTCCTTTTTCGTCGTGGCGTCGTCAGTCTTGCATCCACTGACAGGTATTATGGTTAGATTGTTCACAACGGCTATATAAATATGCATTTAAATATAATCTCATGAATTGCAAATAAAAAGATCATTTACTTTTTAGTTACGATAAATAAAACATCTATTTTATTCTCAATTTCACCTTCACATGAAAACAGTTACTTGCAACTAACATTGCATTCAAAATACATAACCAAACACATAATCTCAATGTAAGGGATGTAACAAGACTCACTAGGAGTTGAGGAGAAAGAAACTATGTTTCAGTTGCAAAGAGCCTTGGGAACTAGGACAAAGATGTCTTGGAAAGGGCAAGGTGCACTCTATAGAGATTGTTTCAAAAAGTGAGGAAGAGGAGAAGTCTAAGCATAATCAGGGCAGCGAGCATAGTGAATCAAAGGACAATTAGTTGGATGCCAATATGACACCACCTAAGGGGGTGAAGGGTGGTACACTTGCCACTATGTCGGGTACTCCTAGATTAAACACTTTCAGAGTTCGGGGAGTGTTGCAAGGACAGAGGATTACAGTCTCGATTGATAGTGGGGCTACCCACAATTTTATCGACTTTGCTATGGTCACCAAGAAGGGTTTGCAGACTGAAGAGCATGAGGGATTCAATGTCGTGGTTGCAGATGGGTATTAGGTTTCTTACACACAGAAGGCTCCTTAGATGAGCATTACAATTGGTAACTATATAGTTACCGATGTTTTCTATGTGGTTGATCTTGGTGACACCAATGCCATCCTGGGTATTCAATGGTTACACTCGCTTGGGAAGTATTCTCAAAACTTCCAAACCATGGAATTCAAATTCAAGGTAGATGGCAAGAAAGTGGTATTCAGAGGTATGTCTAATGGATCTCCCAGAGTGGTTTCAACCAAATGTATGGAGAGCATTTTTAGACATGGTGATGTTGCTTGGTCAGCACAGTGTCTAATCTCTTCTAAATCTACGAACAGCGAACCTAAACCTTATCTAGATAATTTACACGAGGTGTTGAGCAAGTGCAATATGGTTTTCAATGACATTCCTCCAAGTAGACCGCTAGACAAGGGTTTTGAGCATACAATTGAGCTGGAGGAAGAGGCCAAGCCAATTATTACTACTCCCTACCAGCATCCCAAGAAATCTAGGGATGAGATTGAGAAGGCTATCAAGGAACTACTAGATATGGGACACATCAAGCATAGTCCAAGCCATTTTGCATCTTTTGTAGTGTTGGTTAAAAAGAAGGATGGGACTCTCAGAATGTGTATTGATTACCGCACACTGAATAAAAAGACAATCAAAAACAAGTGTCTGATTCCTAGTATCATTGAATTGTTAGATGAGTTGCATGGAGTTGTCTACTTCTCCAAGATAGATCTCCGATCGGGATACCGTCAGATTAGAGTGGGAGATTAGGACATGAATAAGACAACTTTCAAGTGCCACTACAGGCATTATGAGTTTTTGGTTATGCCATTCGGTTTGACCAATGCTCCCACAACATTTCAGTCCTACATGAATCACATCTCTAACAAACAATTGTAGAAGCTCCTCCTGGTATTTTTCGATGATATATTGATATGCAACAAAACTTGGGAGGACCACCTAAAACATCTAGATGAAGAGTTGGGAATAATGGAGGCACAATCACTGTATGCCAAGGACTACAAACGTGAGTTTGGGATGAAGGAGATTTTGTATTTGGGACACATTATTAGTGCACAAGGAGTTCAGGTGTATCAAAAGAAGATCCAAGCAATTTTAGACTGGCCACCACCGAAGACACTTACAGAGCTACGAGGGTTCTTTGGTATTTGCAGTTACTATAGGCTGTTGGTCAAGGGGTTCTCTTAGCTTGGGGCACCTCTCACTGATCTCACCAAGAAGGGTGCTTTTAGGTGGACCAAAGAGGCTCAGCGAGTCTTTGACAAAACTGAAGGAGGTCATGAGCACATAACCTGTGCTTGCATTGCCAGATTTTACCTAGCCTGTTGTGCTAGAATGTGATACATTAGGTGATGGGATCGGTGAAATTTTAATGTAGAATAGGCATCCCATTGCTTTAGAGAGCAAGAAGCTTAGAGATACAATGAATTTATATTCTATATATGACATGGAAATGCTTGCAATCATGCATGCATTAGCAAAGTTTAGGCAATACTAGGTTGGTGGGCGGTTTGTGGTCAGAACAGATCATAAAAGTTTGAAGTACTTCCTAGAATAGAAGTACTTGAATGAGCGCCAACAGAAGTGGATCAGCAAAATCCAAGCGTATGATTTTGATATTGAGTATGTGAAAGGAAAGAAGAATACAATTGTTGATGCTCTTTCCAGGAAGTTTGTCGTTTGTTCCTTGTCTAAGATTTCAACAGATTGGATAGCTCTTCTATTAGTTGAGTACTCCAAGAATGTTTTTTCCTGTGAATTGATGGATGGCGAAATCCAGGATGATAGTTATAAGGTAGTGGATGATATCATCTATGACATGGAAATGCTTGCAATCATGCATGCATTAACAAAGTTTAGCAATACTAGGTTGGTGGGGTATGTGTCAACAGATCATAAAAGTTTGAAGTACTTCTTGGAATAGAAGTACTTGAATGGCCAGAAGTGGATCAACAAAATCCAAGCGTATGATTTTGATATTGAGTATGTGAAAGGAAAGAAGAATACAATTGTTGATGCTCTTTCCAGGAAGTTTGTCGTTTGTTCCTTGTCCAAGATTTCAACGGATTGGACAGCTCTTCTATTAGTTGAGCACTCCAAGAATGTTTTTTCCTGTGAATTGATGGATGGCGAAATCCAGGATGATAGTTATAAGGTAGTGGATGATATCATCTACTACAAGGATAGGATTTTCTTGATTCCAAAATCTAAGTTGAAAGAGCAGATCATGAGAGTTGTGCATGACACTCCTTTGGCAGGACATCCTAGGTTCTTTAAGACCCTACAGCCAGATTAGAGAGAGGTTCTCTTGTAGAGGCCTCAAGGATGGTGTTTTGTGTTATGTTCGAGAATGCACCAATTGTCAATAGAACAAAGCAGATTACACTTTTCCTACTAGCTTATTGCAGCCCTTGCCTATTCCATATCAGAAATGGAATAGTATATCAATGGACTTCATCACCAATCTTCCTAAGGTACATGGTAGAGACTGCATTTTTGTTGTGGTTGATCGATTAACGAAATTTGCTCATTTCATGGCTATCTCATCTGAGTATAAGGCACCTCAAGTGGAGGATTTGTTCTTCAAGGAGGTATTCAAGTTACATGGCTTACCAAAGAATATTCTTAGTGACAGGGATAGCCGTTTTCTCAAAGCTTTCTGGCAAGAGTTATTTAGGTTGTCAGGTACAGAATTAACTCCCAGCACCTGCTATCACCCTCAGATGGATAGGCAGACAGATATAGCGAACAATTGGATTGAGGGTTATCTACACAACTACGTTGCAGGGCAGCAGAGGGCCTCGGTCAGATGGTTGCACTTGGGTAAGTATTGCTATAATACCACCTTTCATATGTCCATTAGGATGTCACCTTTCAGAGCACTCTATGGGAAGAGGCTTATTCATTTCTGGATGAGGCATTTGGCGATAGTCAAGCACCTTCTAGCAAAGGTGTTTCAATGCTTATTCATTATTGCAGTTTATTTTTTTCCACTGTGAGTTTTCTAGCTTGACATTTCTAGGAGTTTCAAAGGTGAAACGATTCCACCATAGCCGATTCAAAGGGGAAATCACTTAGGTTTTCCAATTGGGCGATAATTGCAAATTTGTGAGTCTCCTACGGAGACAATATTGAAGGCAACGATATATTTATTCCTTCAGTTAGAGGCTGAGGGTTGGCGTCCAAGTTTCAGGAAGATTATTCATCAGCTAGGCATCATACATCTACATCTTCAGTGGATATCTGGTGGTCTGCTGCTGTTCTACCTAGCCGTGGGTATTGCAGTCATCTCTATTGACTTAGGCGATTGAAATCACCAAGTCGAGTTAGGGTTTGGGACATGGCTCCTAAGGCTGGTTATACACTTCAACGTCTTTATTTTTGGATGGTCGTGGATTTCAAAACAAGGACGTGAGCCTTAGAGGAGGTGGACATGAGTTTCTAGGCCTAGGTGATTCATCTTTCCATCATACACAGCTTTCATCTTTTGTTCGGTTGTGATCATATGGTTTGTCCTTGATGACAAAATCCCTTCGTTGATTCTACTTGTTGACGTTTCAGATTGGTTTCTCATGCTTTATCTTGATACAGTTTTGTCTATATGGTTTACTTGTCTTGGCATTCGTGGACAGTTTACATTCATAATTTTAATATCTTTGGTACTGATTAGTTTGAACTTCGTGCAGTATCTGGTTATCTTATTTGTACAAAGAAGAACATGCTCCGGTGAGAATGCTTGAGTCTCCCAATCCATTTCTCGATAAATGTCTATGTTGCCCTATCGACGTTATTTCCTGATGTCATAACGATTTGATTTTTACATCACGAGGCGACTTCGGCATGACGTGGTCGTGAGATGCCCGAGGAAAAGAAAGGTCTATCGGCATGAGTATTTTTCACTGCTGAGAGGTCTTTCCGAATGAGTCGGGTCTCACCGACTAATACATGAGGTGGTGCATCAGCGTAAGTAATCCCTATCGGCATGTTGTTTCATTGAGCGCTTTGTGTCTTGGCGATCGGCACAAGAAAGTTCATATCGGCAAGACTTATTTGATGTCCACGGCCCGTCCGGGATCCATCTCCGAGCATCTATCGGCATGACATTATCGGCAAGAGTTTAAGGCTTCAGTGAAGGGTTAGAGCGAAAAGGGTTATGTCTCCCCGACGAATGCATGTGGAAGTCTATCGGCAGGAGTGTTGTATTTGGTATGTGGTCTCACTGAAGACATATTATCTCACTGACCATGCACTGAAAGGTCTTATTGGCACAGGTTTTGGCTTCGATGAAATGTTATAATGACTCCATAGTGTCTTACCGACTTGTGCTCAAATGTTTGCTTCGGCCAGACATGCTACTTTCAGTGTGAGGTCATAACGAATCCACATTGTCACACCGATCAACAACATAAGGGGATGCTATTTCGATATGAGTTAAGGTTCTCGATAAGAGGTCTCAGTGAGTGACCTTCAGTCTCACTGATGAAATACAAATGGTCTCTGTCGGTATGAGAATTGAATTCTCTTGGTGATCTATGTGAATTCGGGGTGTTTCGGTATGACATAAAACAATCTACAAGATGTCTCCTTGATTGTTTGAAGTTACAACGATACACGAGATGGATGGGAGTATCGGTGAAAAATAGAGCAATCTATATAGTGTCTCCCTGACTATGTACTATCTTGGCGACTTGGAAATGAAAAATACCTTCGGCATAGGTATTGAATTGTCATGGCGACAAGTTTGATCATGGGGGCTCTCGAAAAATCAAAGACTTGTCTACAAGATGTCTCTCCGATATCAAAAGGCTATAGCGATGGCGAATATTGGGCACATCTCGATGAGAAAGGCTATTGTGTCTTAGCAACTGAAACAAATATAACTGAAATGTGATCTCAAGGAAACATAAAAGATCTTCGATATGGTTTCTCCCCGACAACAGAAGGTCATGGCAACGCACAGGGACCAAAGGAATGATCAACATTATAATTAGCTTCGGCATACTTGTCTAGATGTCTCAGCGAACGTTTAACAAACTCTGTCTCTATGGCCAACATGTGATTTTCTAAGTATAGTTGCATGGCGACATCTTTGGTTGGCATCGAATCTTTGGCAAAATATTCTCTGAGAATTTAGAGGATATGATTTTCTGTTAGTGGGTTGTCATGGCTTTGATGAAAATCTTTCAGTTACAATTTGAAATCTCCTGATTCAGCACAAAAATTAAAGCTCTCTGGATAGGCGTTACTCTGATTTTTACCATCATCTACATATTTTCATGATTCAGCTTCATATTCAAAGTTCCTTTTAGCAAAGAGTTTTCAAAATCTTGTAGCAGCTTTTAGAAGATTTCATAATAGACATACTTGAAATGTAATATAAAAACAGTTGAAAAGCGTAAAGTGACAAGAGATCTTGGATATAATTTTGGGATATTGTCCTGAAGGTTTTCTATAGATGAGAAAATAGAGAAATATGTGCTTAACTAAGAATAAAGAGATCCTCTGATATTATGAATGTAATTCTAAAATCTAAGTAAGGGGTTGGTGCTCCTTGAGATTGGTGTCTCTAAATGAGGGGTTGGTGCTCAGAAATTTAGCCTATAAGGCATTGTTAAAAGTGGTTTTTGAAGATTAAGCTAGTAAGGAAGTTTAGGAGTGGTTTTTCTACCCCAGGAGGGTTTTCCACTTGGAAAATATTTTGTCTCTTTGATCTTCTATGTGCTCACT